>JADRCD010198603.1:11002-21683 GCA_019843815.1 Montemys delectorum | reverse complement strand
CCTCCCATTGATGATCGACTTTGCAATCCTCTACTATACACGTGCTGGCAGAACAATCAGTCCTACCATGTATAGTCCTTGGTTGGTGGTTGAGTCCCTGGGAACTCTGAGGGTACTAGTTAGTTCATATTGTTGTTCATCCTAAGGGGCTGCAAACCCTTCCGCTCCATTGGTCCTTTCTCTAGCTCCTTCATTGGGAACCCTGTACTCAGTTCAATGGATGGCTGTGAGCCTCTACTTCTCTATTAGTCAGGTACTGTCAGAGCCTCTCGGGAGACAGCTATATCAGGCTGGCTTGTCCTTCCTTCAGTCTCTGCTCGATAGATAGTCTCTGCAACTCCTTCCGTGGGTATTTTGTTCCCCCTTTTAAGAGGGAATGAAATGTCTACTTTTTGGTCTTCCTTCTTCCTGAGTTTCTTGTGGTTTGTGGGTTGTTCTTTCTGTATTCCGAACTTCTGGGCTAATAACCACTTATCAGAGAGTGCAAACCATGTGTGTTCTTTTGTGATTGGGTTACCTCACTCAGGATGATATTCTCCAGATCCATCCATTTCCCTAAGAATTTCATAAATTCATTGTTTTTAATAGCTGAGTAGTACTCCATTGTGTAGATGTACCACAATTCTGTATCCATTCCTCTGTTGAGGGACATCTGGGTTGTTTCCAGTTTCTAGCTATTATAAATAAGGCTGCTATGAACATGGTGGAGCATGTGCCCTTATTACATGTTGGAGCATCTTCTGGGTATATGCCCAGGAGTGGTATACCTGGGTCCTCTGGTAGAACTATGTCCAATTTCCTGAGGAACCGCCAAACTGATTTCCAGAGTGGTTGTTCCAGCTTGCAGTCCCACCAGCATTGAAGTAGTGTTCCTCTTTCTCCACAACCTCTCCAGCATCTGCTGTCACCTGAGTTTTTTATCCTAGCCAATCTGACTGGTGTGAGGTGGAATCTCAGAGTTGTTTTGATTTGCATTTCCCTGATGACTAAGGATGTTGAACATTTCTTTAGGTGCTTCTCAGCCATTTGGTGTTCATCAGTTGAGAATTCTTTGTTTAGCTCTGTTTAGCTAAATTCTTTGTTTAGCTCAGGGATGATTGACCCCTTGTTAACTGTTTGAGGTACAAAGTATTTTCCTGGGTAGTCACCGAGTCAGTAAATAAAAAATGTCTAATATTAAAAAGAAAGGCAAGATCCTTTTAAAATTCCTTTCTTTTTGGATTAGATAGCATGCACAGATACCAACTTAGAGCTGATAAAGTTCACAGAGAAGCCTAGCTGACCCCAGGAGTTCAGCTGTGGGTAAGGGGTCGGTCGGGGTAGAGCATACAGTAGCTCTGAGCCTCGTGGAAGCTGTTCCTCATCCCCATGGCTGGAGGTTTTCCAAGTGAGGCAATATCCTCAGCGCTGTTCAGATCAGGTGTTCCAGACCCCACACATGGGGGTCAGGATGGAGGGGAAGTGACTTCTCAGTACCAGGCCCTGTTATCTGTGTGTGTGATCAATGCTGGAGTGAGGGCAGAGTCCTCTCCCCTAACCTAGAGCAGAGTCTTTGCAGCTTAGATGTAGCCAGGCAGAGCTACACGAGCTACAGTTCCCTTAGTCCCACTGTTTGAAAGTGGTTCTGTCTGTGTATTCTGATGCTTTTCAGTTTTTTCCCCCCGGTGGCTTGTGTGGATTTATATGCAAGTTGAATCCATTGAGTACCCTGCGCTGTGAGTTTCAGGCAATGAAAAATGAGCTTCATGTTAATTGACAATGAAGTTAAGGAAGAAATTTTTATTGTTAATCAAGGGCTTAATTGCCTTTGGGACATTTTAAATAAATGCCATGCAGTACTTAAGGAGCGATGCTGTGTAAGTGAGATGCAAAAATTCTTTAATTAAACCATCAAGGGTACTCCCTGATTGAAATCCCCCCTTATCTTAATAGTAAAACCTTCATGATTCATGTAATGACTCAATCAGGAGCAGAGTAAATGAAAGGCCCCTTGGAAGAACAAATCAATTGTGTAAATCGACTCAAGTTATTTCTGGGATAGTTTTCTTATGGCTTCTTTGTATTGACCAAGACATGTTCCATGTGAATGTTTGTGTGTGCAGTTTGTCTTTTTTTTTTTGCCTCAAGTCCTGTTTCAGCCTGTAGTGTAGAGTGTAAGGGGTTCCGGGCTGTTGAAAAAAAGTGACATTTCCAGCTGGGTGGTGGTGACTTTAATCCCAGTGCTTGGGTGCAGAGGCAGGTGGATCTCTGTGAATTCAAGGCCAGCCTGGTCTACAGAACAAGTTCAGGACAGCCAGGGCTATGTAGAGCTAAAGCAAATGAATGATGAACAAACAAAAATCATTTTCTGGGTGACACCTTAGATTGTCCCTATCATTAATTCATAAGAAGTGCTAAGTCATTCAGTCTGTCAGCAAACCTGAACACAGCCAAGCACAAAGTTTCATGCTGATAAATGTGAGTGAATGTAAAGAAATTCAGCAAAGCCAGAGATTCAAAGGCACTTGGCTGATTCTTACTGTATATAGGAAACAAAACAGAAAACCAGATAGTTTGGCTTGATTGCTCAGTTTCGGTCTGTGAATGACTGAAGTTCCTGGCTTGGGAATTTATGTAATAAGAAGGGGAAATAGGAGAATTGGGGGAGGTCCCTAAAAGCAAGAACAGAGACTGGCGCCATTTGCCACTGCCTGTAAACGAGGCATTCTCTAAGCAGAGGGCCCTCAGCTGTGATTACTGAGCTAAGAACAGAAGTTGTCCTAAAATCCAATAAAGTGGTCTGGTGAGGTGGCTCAGTAAGTAAAGGTGCCTGCTGTCAAGCCTGATGAACATGAGTTCAATCCCTGGGACTTATCATGCTGGAAGGAGAAAACCAATTTCTGAGAGTTGTCCTTTTATCTATGTTTATTTATATGTATATATGTATCTATATGTGTGTATACATATATTACTATATATGTGTATATATAGTACAAGCTTATGGTTAGATTTCATTTAATAAGAGAAACATTGTTCTCAGATTTGTTTTTACTTTTTTTTTTTTATAGTTGAGAGGGTAGTAGAGACCAAGAAAGGCAGAGAGAGAGAGAGAGAGAGAGAGAGAGAGAGAGAGAGAGAGAGAATAGGGGAGTAGAGGCTGGCCATGAATACATGTAGAGTGAGGGGGAGATGAATGGGGAGAGAAGGGGCAGAGGGGGAAGAGGGTTAGAGAACAAGAGAGCAAGAGCCATTTTTTTTTTAATTTTTTGGACAAGAGCCATTTTTTATATGTTTTTTTTTTAAGTTTGTCTCTTATATTTTGAGACATGGTCTTGTTCTGTAACCCAACTCTAAACTGAGTCTCTAGTGTGCTGGGAGTATAGGCAGATATCATCATGTCCAGCTTAAAACCTTTTTTTGGGGAGTGTGGGGGCTGTTTTGGCAAGTACTATACCAGAACACCAGCTTAAAAATCTTACAATATAGGATTACTTCTATTTTTAATACTTAAATTCAGTATTAAAGGTTGAAAGTTATTAGAGAATGGTGTTTTTAAAAATGAGTCCATGAGAAACTTTTCTGTATTTTTCGTTTCTGACTTGGAAAACTTTTTATTATTTATTTATTCATTTATTTATTTATTTATAGACAGGTTGCCTGTAGGCTGTCTCTGGACATGTTAGCTGGTTGGGACAGATTGTAATCACAGGAATTATAGCTGAATTTTCATATCCTGTTCTCCAGCTTGATCTGACAGTGTTTAAGCAGCATGCACACAGCTGGGTTGATGGCAGGAACTGCAGGTCCTAGTCATGGGACTGTTACTGGTAGCCTGTAGTGGGCAACTTCCCTGAGGGAGTCCCCAAGAGCATCTAGGACTAAGGGTGGTGCAGAGCCCTGGGGTGGCAAAGGGACAGGGTGGGATACTGCTAACGGTGGAAATGGTGGTCGAGGTCACTGGGACAGAATTCATCACCAATGCGTCTGTGTTTCCTGCTCAATTTTAAGTATTCCTAAAATGTCTTCTTAAAAGTTCATTCTTAGCCGGGTGGTGGTGGCGCATGCCTTTAATCCCAACACTCGGGAGGCAGAGGCAGGTGGATTTCTGAGTTCGAGGCCAGCCTGGTCTACAGAGTGAGTTCCAGGACAGCCAGAGCTATACAGAGAAACCCTGTCTCGGGGAAAAAAAAAAAGGAAAAAGTTCATTCTTTTTCTAAGGGAAAGATACCTACAGTTCTTAACCCAAAAGTGACGGGTGGGGGACGGGGGGGAATGTAAGACACAGATCGGGTCCTAGGACAGCTGTAGCGGAGAAGTGTCTGCCTCTGTTTACTCATGGGGTGATTACCCAGAGGTGTGGACAGGGAGAGACAGACAGACCACCAGTGCTCCCTCGCATCCCACTCTGCCTAGTACCTGCTGGAAGATAAGAGTGATAAAAACAAACAAACGCCTGTCCAGAATCCAGAGGACACCTGAAAGCTGGCCGACTAACCAATAGGCTTAAGGATACAGGAAATGCTTAGCTCTTAGCAGAAAACCAGGCAGATGTGGAACATCTCTAACAGTGTGGTTTATCAGCTAGTCAGAGCAAAGCCTGGAGAGCAGAGAGGGAGTGAGATAGAGACAACCCGTTCTACCATTTACATCAGTTTTCCTTTCAAGACATGGTCCTTAATTCGTAGCCCTGCCTGGCCAGGAACTCACTATGGAGACCGTGCTGGTCTGGAGCTCACAGAGATTCACCTGCTTCTGCCTGCACAGCCCTGGGATCAAAGGTGCGAGCCACCATGCCTAGCCTAGCCTGTGGTGAAGCTTCTGAAGAGCATACACCCATGATCTTTAGCTGGCAGCATTTGTACTGACTTAAATTGCTGGAAAATTTATATGAAGTCAAGGGTGATTCTATGTTGAAAGGGAGTGTTGTTGGAGATCTTCCTGTTTTGTTTTGGCATGTTTTAATTTAAATGTGTGATTGACAGTGGGCCCTCACCTGTTTACACACAGTAGGTTTCAGGCCATGATTATAATATGTACTAATTTGTACCTCGGAATGTGTGTGAAGCCAGGACTCTGCTGCTAGTGATGTGGAGCACGGTGTCTGGTTGCCAACTGCTTCTAGGATGCCTTCTGCCAAGATCGCCCTTGTGACTTTCTCAAAAAATTCTGCCTTTCCAACCATCCATAAAAACACTTGCTTAGCATTTTTCTCTGACATTTTTTCCCCACTTTTGAAATTTTAAAGAGGAAATTGCTAAAACACAGACAGAGTTGTTTCAATACCTTGTCTTACATCTGCTGAGCTACATTTTATCTTATACTGTAGTCCAACATTAAAGCCAGAGAATTACCCAATGCCATCTCTGTCAACATAGTGACTCTCATTTGTTTAAAAAAAAAATCAAGTAAGAAATCTAAATGCTTAGGCACTTAAATTTATTTTTAAAGATAACCTGAGTCGTTTTGGAAATCTATACTAAGTTAAAAAAACAAACAAACTTGTCAACATCTTGCTTTTGTTAGTGGGCATGGACAAACCAGAAAGTTACTTTGTATTTTGTTTTATAAACTTGACTTTTCAGGAAGTTCCAGCTTCCATATTAACAAGCTTGTAAGACTTGTTCATGTTGCAGAGACCCCACCAGTATCATTATATGTTTCTTAAGTGCAAAAATTGGATGCAGACAGGGGCTACTTAACTTGGGAAAAGGCAGTTTTTTCCTCTCTCTTTCCTTTCCTGTCTGGTTTGTTTCATTTTGTAGCTGGACGTCCTGGATATTTTTTCTTTATTTAATTTCTTTTCTCATAGAAGAAGCTACTGGGCTTTTTGTTTTGATTTTGATCTTTTGCTATTCCCCGCCCCCCTTCTTTTTTCCTTTGCATATTTTTCCTCTTCCGGGGAGAAATGTTTCTGACCAAATTTAAAACACTTGGGTGTTTCAGATCCCTGCAGGGCCATTTTGAGTATCTGGACCTGTAAAGGCTGAGTAATAACTACCTGAATTGCTTTTAATTACACAATATAGCTGCTTCATTTTCCTTCAGGTTTGTTCTGATTGATGCCGCAAGGCAATTGTAACCGCGGAGGATGGGATTAAGTGCCTCTCCAAGTGGCTTAGCTTCTTGTGGGAACAAAGGGGAAGAGGGAAACTCTCAGCTCCTTTTTGCCTGAGAAGCTTTTCTCTTCCCTTGCCGCATAAAGAAACACAATTAACAAACATTATCCCCAGAGGTAAATTGAAATGTACATGCAGACGAGAGGGGCTCTTGACTGCAATTAGACATATATGATCCAAGGTATCCTGGCCATTCATTAGCACTAATTGTTTGAGGAAGACGCTCAGAACAAATGATTAAAATGTAGGGGCCATGACGAGGATTAAGAGCCTGTGTGACAAAACGCACGCTCTCAGCTGTAGTGATGACCCCCTTTGCGAAGCTGCGCTGATCCGAGGGCTTGCTTGGTGTTGCTCTGCGGTGAGCTCTTGGGTCGGCTCGAGACCTGGTGGTGTTTATAACAAACAGTGTCTATCTTTCTTTCTTAATTAGTGGAAACTACTGTGCAAATGTTGATATTTTGTAATTGAATATCCTTTCCACTCTCTTGGCCCTTTGGGCTATTATGGAAGTCTGTTGGTTTTGCTAGGAATCTGCCTAAGTTGAGTGTTTGGTTGTGTTTCTTTGCTCTGCTCTCTTTAGAACGTCAGATGCCGGGAAGACTGTGTGAAAGTTTGCATGTTTGCATGTTTGACTGCTGGAGACAGAGGTTTAGGTAGCCCAGGCTGACTTTGAAATTCCTTAGTGCTGGGATTGCAGACTTGTACAGTAGCTTCCAGATCCCTTCCTAGTTGGCAGATAACACCATAGCAGGACAGGCAAGTTCACCAGGTTCTTGGAAGTTGAAATTTCTAGTAGGGTCCCAGAGATCTGATGCAAACTACCTGGGAATGGGTTGTTCGTGATGGTTGGCATTCTGCAGGGTTCCTGATGGCTGAGGGATTAGACTATGAATCTGTCAGTACCGAACTAAAAGGATCCTGTCACTGGGACCTGTGATAAAAAGTACGATCTATTTGGAGAGAGAGAGAGTTGGTCACCGGAGCCCCTCTACCTTGACAGTTCTGTTACTGGTTGGGTTACAAGTCAGCAAGAGAGAGTTAGAAGCATCAAAGAAACAAAGAAGAAAGAAAAATCGATGGGAAATGGGCCCAGGAATTAATTCCCAGAAGACTTGGAATGTTTGCTAGGCAGGCAGAAGCAGAAAACAGTGTATCCTACAGTAGATATCCCATGCTGTCTCGTTGGTAGCCCACGGTCTTCTCTCTGAGTGATGCTTGAGTTTCTACAACACTGGAAGAGGGGTCTTTGGTTCCACAAGAACTAGCGGCAGGGCTTGGGAACATACCTCAGTTGGTAGAGTGCCCTCATATGCAGAAAGGCCTGGGATTCATTCCCAACATCTTGTAAGCCTGGAATGATAGCACACACCTATCATCCCAGCACTCCTGTCGGCACAGGAGGACTAGAGAGGTTCAAGGTCATCCTCCATTATAGAATGAGTTTGAAGTCACCTTGAGCTACAGAGGACTCTGTCTGAAAGGAAAAGAAAAAACTAGCAAAGGCTTTCCAACGATAGCTTTTTCTAGCCTTTTCACCCAACAATACTTCTGAGGTGACTACCTCTTAGCCTATCACTAGCTACTCCAAAGGAAGATAAATCAGCATTGCTATTAGACAAGATACAAGATAGCTTTGTAAAATGCACTATCACATTATGAAAAGACATGCACTCTCTCTGTCTCTGTCTCTCTCTGTATCTCTCTCTTTCTCTGTCTTTCTCTGTGTCTGTGTCTGTGTCTGTCTCTGTCTCTCTGTCTCTCTCTCTCAACTGTCCTTAAATTTAAAGCAGTTTCCAGGAGGCCTTTCCCTAAATGGAGCTGGATAGGGTTAGTTTTTTTAGTCCGTTAAACATTGAAAACAAAAATGAAAGTCCATCTATGTTATAAAGAGACTCCCTGCGCACGCCCATGTGCTCCATCTTAATTTTCATCACACTAGCTCTGAATAATTATGGAGAAGAAAACAGTCTTAATCTTATTGTGGGTTCTACACAATCAAAGCTGCAGTGCGGGATTCAAGATCGCAGCTTGCATTCACAGCTTTTGTGTGTGTGGTGTGGGTCTGGCAATTAGACCCAGGCTGTGTTTTTTTCCTTAAGAAATTATTCAGAGAGAGAGAGAGAGACAGAGACAGAGACAGAGACAGAGAGAGACAGAGAGAGACAGAGAGAGATCGCAATAGTATATGCTCACAAATATCTACAGACCAGAATAGTCTGGGGACTTTGGCCAGCAAAGATATCAAAATTCAAAAGTATGTAACATTTTGGCCTCATTTTCATTGAGATTGACACTTGAAAGGAATTTTTGAACAATCTGGAAAGAAACAAGAGATTCCACTAACCAAGATCAGTTTCATGACAGTTATTTAAAAAAAGAAAAAGTGGGAGAACCATTTCTTCTCAAAGTTGCAGGACCATTTTTTTTTCTAGAGTGAAAAAAGATTCTGCCTTGATTTTTTCTCTCTATCAAAGAATCCAGTCCGGGGGAGGCACATTAATTTGATGTATGTAGCAGCCTTTGAACCTTGGAAGACTGTAACAGGATCTGTCTGGGCTGCTGTAGGGTTAGTTGGTGGAGTGCCTGCTCAGTATTCACAAAGACCTGGGTTCCATCCACTACCCTGAATAAATAGGGCATCGCAGCACACTGTGATCCTAGTGCTTGGAAGGTGGGGGCAGGAGGGGCAGGAGGATCAGAAGCGCAAGGTCACCATCTGGCTACATATTGAGGTTAGCCTGAGCTACGTGAGATAAAAAACAACAACAACAACAACAACAGGAATCTTCGGCTGCATCCATTAGGTGTACAGTTGTCCTTTCTGACCTTGAACAAGTTAAAAAACTTTTCTAGTTCAAGTCTGCCTAATTACTACTAAAGTTCTGAGTGACTCGGGAAGCATCATTTCAGCTTCAACTATTCCTTTTGCCGTGGAAACACCCAGTGCTAATGGAAGGACTTAGTGGACATTTGTTTTTATTTACGGTGTTTTACTTTTGACTTTCTCTTTACTTTAGACATTGCTTATGTATCTGAGGTCATACAGTTTGATCCACTTCAGTTTTGTAGTGGAGATGTTGTTATTTGTTAGTGGGTTTCTTTGAGACAGAATCTCATTATGTGCCTCTGGCTGGCCTGGAAGTCACTATGCATCTTCCAAATACTGGGATTGCAAGTGTGTGCCACCTGCACTTGTATTTATTTCACTCAGCTTGCTTAATTATTTGGTTACATTTAGATGATTGTGTCTGTGTATGTTGCGGCATGCTTGGAGAAGTCAGAGGGATTCGAGGGAATTGATTCTCTCCTGCCACAGGGGTCCAGGGATGGAACTTAAGTCCTTAGGCTTGGCAGCAAACGCCTTTACAATTTGTATAAATTGTGTAATTGAAACTCACTGCACTGCCCAGCTAGCCTTGAACTCTTAGACTCCAGGCTCAAGTCATTCCCTTGCCTCCGGCCGTGGAGCTACAGGTGTGCCTACCACACCCGGTTAGTGGATAGCTTGGTTGCTATGGGAATGTTATTTCCGATACTGTCCACTGGGCTGTTTTTGATATATTGTCTTTTCTGTACTTGGCTTTAGAGTGAGATCTTGGGAATTCGAACACTGGACAGTAGAGCTAGATCTGTTCTGAGCGGTTGTCTTGGGCAACGTGTGGGAATCTTCTCCTTTTTTGGTGATCTGGAGTACCAGGGACCAGAGCTGTGAATGGTCTCTACTGAAGACAGAGTGAAGCCTGGCTGGCAGGTCCTTTAGGTTTCTCATGATAATTGACTGATACTTTGACCTGACTGATGTGCTGTACCACAGTTCCCTGCAGTAGGTTATCATTTAGTCTCTGAGACAGAGTCCAGGGAACACCCCCTGGACCACACTCTAGGGAGGGTTAACAATGAACTGTTGAGGAGTAGCATCCTCCTATTGCTCATGGGTGGGGGGGGTGGCATGCTGTCAATCTCAGCTTGGGGAGGTAGAAGCAGGAGGGTCTGGGGGGCGTTGGAGGCTCCTTTTGAGCCCTTTGTATTTTTAAGAGCCCCAGAAAACAAAAACAAACAAACAAACAAACAAACAAACTCTAACTGCATTGTGTTCTTCATGTGGCTGGGGAAGACTCGAGGCTCCCTTCCTTCTTGACTGAGACAGAGTCTGGCTATGGAACTCTGGTTGGATGGAACTCTCCATGTCTTGTCTCAAACTGATTCCCAAGTGCCAGGATTTAAAATAGAGGCTGACAGTAGGAGGTTCCTCTCTGAACCTCATGTCACACTAGGGAAATAACCAAACCTTTTATTTTCCCACAGAACTTCTGCTTCTCTCACAAAGATCAAAAAAGTGTAGGATTAAGGAGAATAACCTCTAATAGGCACATGCTTTCTTGTCAGTACTCATTACACACACAATGACACACATACACACATGTGCTCATGCAGACACATACACACATAAACATAGACAAAGACACATAGACACGGATACACACATAGATAGACATACACACAAACAAGAACACACACACAGACATACATGCACATAGGGACATACATACACAGATACACAGACATGAACACACACACACACA
>JADRCD010198603.1:0-10602 GCA_019843815.1 Montemys delectorum | reverse complement strand
TTGTGTGTATGTGTGTGTGGTGTGTGTGGTATGAGTGTATAGTGTGTGGTGTGTATGTGTGGTATGTGGTGTGTGTGTGTGTATATGTGTGGTGTGTATGTGTGTGTGTTGAGATAGTTTCAACATGTAGCCCAGCCTGGCCTTGAACTGCTGATACTCCTGCCTAAGTATCTGGAGTGCTGGGATCAAAGCCCTGAGCTGCCCACGTCTGTCTCTATGGATTTGTCTTCTCTAGGGATCGATAGATTCGGACCATGCATTCATTATTTATCCCTTTGTGTCTAGCTTCTTCCACTCTGTGTAAAGGATACATTTAACTTTGGACATAGTATTTGTTGCCTTTCTCATTTTGTGTAAGCAGAGATCCTGGTCTCAGGGTCACTCATAGGAACTAGCTTTGCCCCTTTGTGTTCTTGTAGTCTAAGAGGTACCAGTTCAGGAACCACCCCACTGTTACCAAAGCAAGGTGTGAGAATGCATGCTGTAACCCCAGCACATAGAAGGAGCCACATGACTCTGAGGCCAGCATGGGCTACGTAGTAAGACCCTGCCTCAGGTAAAGAAGGATGTCTGCCCTTTGCTCTACAAATACTCCTTTCCTAGGGGTTTCCCTGCCAAGGAGTTAAGAAGACATACCTGGTACATGGCTCACCAGAGAGGCCTCAAGGCAGACAGGCACGGCCCGTGGGTCGTGCATTGGAAGTCAACCCATGTGGAACATGAACCTCGTACTATAAGTGTCTGCTTTGGAGGCAAGACTCTTCTTTATCTTGGCCCTAATGGAGGTCATGACATATGCTCTTTTGTTCAAGGGGGGTTTGCATTGGAAATATTTTCTTAGCTCTTATGAACCAGCTACACACCTATCTGCAGCTTGTAAGAAGACAAATAGTTGTTATGTGGCTCTTCCATCCATGGAACCCCACCCCCCATTCTGTGCACTGTTGCCATAGTAACAAACACAGTTTTTCAAACTAGGGAAGGAATCTCTGGGGCACTTGGGAACTTAGCAAAGTGAGAACATAAGTGGAGCCTAATCTTAGATGCTGGCGTAGACACCTGATTATTAATAGCTTAAGCCAAGTGGAAATTAATAAGTGACTTTTGCTGTCATTTTGAGAGTAAGAAGGATGCACTAATGGGCTCTTATTTTCACTTAATGCACAGATTCTCCAGTACCTGTGTCCAATGCCAGACCAGGTCAGAACTCAGCTCTTTTGCTTTTTCCCTAGTTCAAGGAATTGAAGTAGGGTCTTGCATACCCTAGGCAAGTGCTCTACCCTTTTTTCAAATGCCCAGCCCTTTTAAAAAATATGTTACATGTATGTGAGTTTCATGCACATATGTGTCATAAGCATGCAGGCTAGAAGACAGCTTTTGGTGTTGTCTTTAGGAATGCCGTTCATCTCATCTGAAACATGATCTGTCATAGCTGGAGCTGACCAAGTACTCTACACTGGATAGCCTGTGATTCCCAGGGATCCTTGGGTCCCTGACGACAACTGTGCACCTCCATGCCTGGCATTTTGACATGGGTTCTGGAGGCTGAGCACAGCTTTTTGTGATTAAGAAACAAGCAGTCTACAGGCTGAGCTGTCTCCCCAGGCTTCCCCACACCCAAGTTTTAAATTTTTATTTTTTTGAGACAGTGTCTTGTTATACTGCTCTGTTTTGCCTGTAACCTACGACGTAGCTTAGGCTGGCCTTAAACTGGCCTCAGCCACTCAAGAGCTGGGATTCTAGGCATGTGCCTTTATATGTGGCTCAATGGAATTTGTTAAACAGAAGCTATTGTACACGGTAGGAAGACCTAGCACCCTGGCCTGCATACTTAGGTGTATATTAGAACCATGGAAAAACCTTAAGAAAGGCCTGGAGCCCGGGTATGTCACCACATACCAGGTATGGCCTGTACCAGTGATACCACCACAGTGTCAGGAGCAGGAGACAGACAGCTCAGACCTTAAATGCATCTATAGCTCTGGGAACTCCACTCAAACAAAGGCAGATCCTTGACTTTGCCTCCAGAAGAATTCCAGAGTGAGTGGGTATGAAGCGGAGTTGGAGTTCTTCAAAGGGAGATTTGTTTGACAAGGTGTGATGGTGTTTGCTTTGGTTTTAGCTTTTTGAGACAGGGTCTCACCACATAGCTCTGGCTGTTCTGGAACTCAATCCGTAGACCAGGCTACTTTGGGACTCACCAAGATCAGCCTGCCCTCCTGAGGGCTGGGATTCGAGGTGTGTTCCATCTTGCCCAGCCCCTTTGTTTAGTGATTTTTGTTATGTTGCTATTGTTTTAAGACTGTCTGGTCTTTTGTAGCCCAGATTGACTGATAATGACCTCGAACTGCTGATCCTCATGCTGGGTTTACAGATGTGCCACCATCCCTGGCTGAATCTGATAAACCTTTAAACGCTCCCAGGTATTGGTATACGGACTCTTAGGTTGAGAGCTCCCTTACCCCCGGCACCTAGATACACAAATAGGTAACTAGGTGAGAGGAGGAAAGAAAGTAGATGAAAACCAGGCCAGGAGAGGAGCCTCCTTCTGAAATGCGTCCTCTAAAAAGGGTTGCTCAGTAGAGATAATAATTCACCGTAAGGCTGCCACATTTTTTCCCCTCATGCTTTGCATATAGTTTGGATACATTTACATGTTGACTGTGATGAGGTAATAACTCCCAGAGTGTAAGATAAAATAAGTTTGATCTTGTCATCTACTGTGTACATCAGCGGTCAGTGCTGAACACAGCTTGAGCACAGGACAGGTTTGGGAGCAATCAGGGATCAGAGAAGGAAGAGGACTCAGTAGCCAAAAGAGAAGAGAGACTTGCAGAAACCTCCATCCTTCTGTGCAGCAGGGACTCTAGAGACCTCAGAGTCTGCAATGAAACTCGAAGCTAGGGTCTCTTGGCAAATTCCTTCTTTTTATTCCAACTATGTCCTGCCCTCTCCCCCTCAACCCTCACTACATCCCTACCTTGAGCCTGTGTGGCTGTCTTAGTCAGGGTTTCTATTCCTGCATAAAACATCATGACCAAGAAGCAAGTTGGGGAGGAAAGAGTTTATTCAGCTTACACTTCCACATTGCTGTTCATCACTAAAGGAAGTCAGGACAGGAATTTGGAGGCAGGAGCTGATAACAGAGGCCATGGAGGGAGGCCAAAGGGGCTTGCTCTGCAAGCCTGGAGACTGGAGTTTGATCCCCAGAGTACATAAAGAGAGGAGAGAACTGACTCCCAAGTTTTCTTTTGACTCTACCTATGTATGCACAGGTCCACCCACACTCACACATATGGATCACCCACACTCACACCCACACTCACATATACCCACACACAAACACATGCATAGATAATATAAATAAGCAAAGGACTTATAATTAAGATATCAATTGAAACTTTCTTCACTTAACATTAAATATATTTGTAAATATTTTTCAGCTAAAGTAAAATTGACAAGACTTTATATTGGAAGTGTTTTGATGTTCTGATATATATTATGAAATTACTCATCCATTAACTGGCACACCCGTTACCTCTCATTATTAATGCATATTTGATCAGAATAATTAAAATCTACTCTCTTAATAAATTGGAAGTACATGATATATTGATAGTATAATCTCCAGGATTTTATCCATCTTTTGGCCACAACTTTGAACCCTGACAACAACTTCCTGCTTTCTTTCCCTTTCTTTACCTCCTCCCAGACAGTCCTGTTGAAAATCACACTACTACCCTAATTCTAAGAGGTGGACCTTGTGTGAGGGGGCACAGGTGGAGCCGAGGTCAAAGTCTGGTGTCTTCTCCAGTGTTCTTACTGAACCTGGTGCACTATTAGTTAGGTTGGCGGGTCAGCAAGTTTCCTGTGTCTGCCCCACCAATACTGGAATTACAGGAATGCATCGGTGCAGTCTTGTAGGTTTAAACACTTTGAAACTCTGAAATCTAATTTATTATTGTTTTTATTTCTGTTTTGGAGTGGATTTATTTATTTATTTATTTTTGATCTAGGTCTCATTATGTGCCCCAGGCTAGACTCAGACTCAGACTCAAGATTCCCCCAGCCTTGGTTACCCACTGCTGCTGCTTCCTCTTCTCTCCTCCCCCACCCTCAACCCTCCACCCTCTTCTTCAATCTCTAGACCAGGTTGACCTCCTATGTAGCCATAGATGATCTTGAACTGATCCTCCTGCCTCACCTCCTAGGTGGTGGGATTGTAGCTGTATACTACCATGTCTCGTTGATCAGTTGTTGGGAATCAACCTAGGACTTTGTTCATACTATATAAGCACTCAATTCACTGAGCTACATCGTAATCCCTGTTTTAGCCTCTTGAATAGTGGGATTATAGGCATGAGCCACTATGCTGAGCCTGAAATTCTGGAATTCACTGAAGACTTCTCATGGACCACTTGGATGACAGGCGTCATTACTTTGTGTCAGTTTGAGTTTACCATACCTGTTTCTCAGTTACGTCTTAACTGTGTATATGTTTGGAATGATTTGCACATTTCCTGATGGTCACAGGGTAGACCAAGAGGCTGTGGCTGTTGGTACAACAGAGAGTGTAGTCCTGGCACTGGGTTGGAAGTGTGAGGCGGGAAGCACTTGAATTCTGGTTCACGAGTGCTCTAGAACAAGGAAAAACAAAATAAGAACAACAAAAACAAAAACAAAACCCAACAACAACCCAACAACACAACCCCCAGACACCATAGTTGTTATAACATCCTGATATACTAGGGCCTCCATAGGGTGGTTTCACAGGTGGCTCATTTGCTTTTGTTCTTATACAGGGTCATATTTTCCTATTTCTTTGTATGACTTCTTAGTTTTCATATTGAAAACTGAGTATTTGAATTGAAATATGCAGTAAGTGTGTGAATCAGGTTCCCCAGGGTTTTGCCCTTAGTTTGAGATCAGCCTGGGTACTGTAGTGATGAGTCAAGGTTATGTATGTAACAAGAACCCCAAAAATAGGTGGTTGTAGTGGCTCATGCCTTTAATCTCAGTACTTTGGAGGCAGAGGCGGGCAGATCTCTGTGAGCTCAAAGCCAGCCTGGTCCATATTGTGAATTCTAGTACAACCTAGGTTGTATGTTGGGACCCTGTCTTATAACCAAAAAGCGAAAATAGGAGGAGAGAGATGGTTCAGCTCCTAAGAGCAGAGGGACTGGGTTTAGTACTGATATGAACCCTGGTGGCTTACAACCACCTGTGACTTCAGCTTCAAGGAACCCAAAGGCCACATGTGTACACTTCCTACCACCAAATATCCATAATTTAAAATTACTTTTACATATTTTTTAAAAGCCAAAAGGAATGAATGGCTAAGAACAGAATTTGGTCACAAATTTATAAATACAGAATTCCATTTTGGACTAATCCTAGTTACTTCCCTTGCAGGAAGGTATCCCTCGTGGCCAGTGTCTGCAAGCCTGGATACAGCTCTTTGTCCAGTCACAAGTATGTCCCTCGGAGGGCAGTGCTGTATGTGCCTGGGAATGACGAAAAGAAAATAAGGAAGATCCCATCCTTGAAAGTAGATTGTGCCGTCCTGGACTGCGAGGATGGTGTTGCGGAAAACAAAAAGGTAAGGCGTGGTTTCCAGATGGAGCGAACCTGGGCTGGCATCCATTGCTCTTGAGCTAGCCTTGTTCATCATGGTTTGGAGGTGTCTGTTGTCCTCAGCCTTCTGTCTGTCCATCGTCCTCAGTTTTTACTTAGAGCGGTTTTTTACTTCAGCCAAAAACATTGGTTCTAACTCTTGCTGTCATGCCTCTTCTCAGAAAGAAGGGACGAGTCCCACCAAAATGTATCTTAAAACCACGATATTCAATAGCTGCGATTGGTGTGTGTATAAATAGGTAATCAAATGTGCTTTGTGGTATTGGTTAGCTTAAGGAAATTGTTGCCCTAGCCCTCGGCCCCCCAGACGATCCTTGGGGGGTAAGGGGAGAGAAGGTGCGGGAATCAGTGACACAGATCCTGGAAGCCAGTTAAAAGCAGAAGCAGACTCAATTAAAGAAATAATGATGGGTGCCTATATACCCTCTGCCCGCCTCCCCAAGTGTTTGTCCCCGAGTGTTTGTCCGACCCACCAGGCACCAGCCAATTGGCCGCCTGGGTCACGTGCTCTGCCTCTGTGCATCAGGCAGATATCTCCGGGGTTAGTGAATGCAGAAAGCATGCCAGGGGCACTTGGGGTGGGAAATACAACAAAGGAACTCCTTCCCCCCTCCACTTCTGTTTTTTTGAGACAGCATTTCTCTGTGTAGCCCCAGTTGTCCTGGAACTGTAGATCAGGCTGGACTTGAACTCTCTACCTGCCTGCCTCTGCCTCCCAAGTGCTAGGATTAGAGATGTGTGCCAACACTGGTTGGTTTAGAAATTTTTTTTTTCTTAAGATCTTCAGGTAGATTGAATTTTGGTCCAAGATTGTCTGAGACAGATGCCGAGAACACATGAGGTACGCTCGTCACATGGAGGAGTCATTATTTCCCTTCCTTACTTAAAGAGATGTGTACAGAGCTCAGAGCTGCTTGTGACTTTTAACCTTGTGGCCTGACTAGTTTGTGAACAGGTAGATGGGGTGTTCCTGATCCTTCCTCATTATAGCAAAACTGTTTTTAATTTAAAAAATTGTAAGACAGGATCTAACAGAATATCCAAGCCAACCTCAACCTTGCAAACCTGCCATCCCGCTGGGAGACAGAATCACACCAGACCAGGCACTATCTAGTGGCTGAACAATAGGCACTTTGGTTTCATGTTGTTTTGATTAACTTTATTTTTAAAGTTGTTTTTATTTTTTATTTTTTCAAGACAGGGTTTCTCTGTGTAACCCTGGCTGTCCTGGTACTCACTCTGTAGACCAGGCTGGCCTCGAACTCAGAAATCCACCTGCCTCTGCCTCCCAAGTGCTGGGATTAAAGGCGTGTGCCACCACTGCCCGGCCTAAAATTTATTTTTAATTTTTATTTTTTATATGTTTGCATGTACGATGAGCACCCTGTGCATGCAATGCCCACAAAGACCAGAAGAGGGCATCATCAGATCCTCTAGAACTGGAATTACAGGTGGTTATTACCTACCTTTTGAATGCTGGGAACCGAACCCAAGCCCCCTGGAAGAGCAACTGCTAACTGCTAGGCTATATCTCCAGCTTCCTGTTTTGTTTAACTTTATTTATTCATTTTGTTTTTTTCACAATAGGGTTTCTCTGTGTAGGTCTGGCTGTCCCGGAACTCACTCTGTAGATCAGGCTAGCCTCAAACTCAGAGATCCACCTGCCTCTGCCTCCCAAGTGCTGGGATTAAAGGTGTTTGCCACCACCACTCTGTTTATTTTCAAGCTTTTAAGTAATAAACACACATTTGTTTGATAATTAGGTGAATTATGTAAATCTGTATAATAATAGTTTATGTATGCATGTAAATGTCTTGGTTGAAAACATGCTTTTCCAACCTTTGTTTGCACATCAGATCCCTAGGCCATCTGGATTCCTGCTCTCTGGGTAGCTTCTTACCCCATGATCTGAAGGAGTCTTTCTGAGCTGTACAGCTTTCCAGATTAATTACTTTCCTTGGAGAGTCTAGCAAACAAATATTTGCCTTAATTAAAAAAAAAAGCATTAATTTTCCATATCTTCATAAATGATAAAATCCAGACTTCCCAAGTATTTGGAAAAAGATTAGAATAAACAACTTTGGTATATAATTAATACAATTAATCTCTTTCTCCTAGACATTAAGCGTAAATAGACTTTTCTTTTAAAGATTATAATGTGATTCCAATATACTCCTCCCCAAACTCATGTAGAGTGCTCTAAGCTTAGATACCAGGTTGTAATTCCAGTCCTGTGTAACCTCAGGCAATTCACCTTACTGCGTTTCCTCAACTTCTTATCTATACCTTGGGGATGACAATATCTTCTTTTGTCAGGGATAGGGATTATTACTGGAGAAAAGTTGATAAAGGGCCTGTGAGTAGCTTGATTTCCTATAGGAAGTGGGTCAGATAAAGCCGGTAGCAATTGAGATTAAAGGGTGTTTATTTCCGTGCTGTGCCACAGTAAGTCCATGGAGGCCTGGAGAAAGTTCTAACTCTATGTCTTAAGTCTTGAGGCTGTCCTCTGAGACCCACCTGAGGATCTTTTCTGCTCCCCTCATGACGATGTTCCTCCTTCCTGTTGTATCCCTGCTTGTTTGTGGGTCTGCATACTCAGCAATTCTCTAGCCAGATAGCAGTCAAGCTACTAGTTAGAAGCCTGAGATGAGCAAGCTGCGTCTACCATCTTCAATCATATTTTCATGCAGTGTGTGTGTATACTTTTTTGGTTGGGGGAGGAGGGAGCTTAGAAACAGGACCTCAGTATCCCTGGCTATCCTGGAACTTGATATGTAGACTTGGCTGGCCTCAAACTCACAGGGAGTCACCTGCCTCTGCCTCTGGAGTGCTGAGATTAAAGGTGTGTGCCATTATGCCCAGTTGCATGCATATGCTTGTGTGTGTGCACATATGTGTAGGGGCCAGAGGTCAACCTTGAACGTCTTTCCTCAGTTACTCTCTGCCTTATTCTTTGATATAGTTTATTGGCTAGTAAATTTAGGTGAGGCTGGCTGTCCAGTGAGTCGCAGGGATCCACCTGCCTCTGCCTCCTTGGTGCTAGGATTACAAACCTGTCACCATGCTTGACTTTTAACAAGGGTCCTGGGGTTTGAAGCCAGGTCTTCGTGCTTGTGGGTGACTGAGACACCACACAGGTGTACAGGGAACCTTTGTGTTGGCTGGAGACAACCCAAGACCATGGTCTAAATACAAACAAGATTTATTTATCCCAGAGGGATAGAGGTCGGGGAATAAGGGACAAAGAGAGGAGATAGAGGAAGAGGGAGAAGTGGAGAGGGGACAAGGGAGGGGGGGAAGTATTATTTGTTCTGGGAGGGGGACAAAGGACTGTCTTAGGATAGAGAGGAGATAGGTAGGAAAATGGCGGTTTACAAAGGAAAAAGGAGAAAACCCTGAGTTGGGATCATGTGTTTCATTTTAATTGTTAGGACGTGTTTCACTTTAATTTAATAGTTAGAATGTGTTTCATTTTAATTGATTTATTTTTATGTGCATTGGGTAACAGATCCTCTACGGACCTGAAGTTGCGGACAGTTGTGATCTGTCATGTAGGTGCTGGGGATTGAACTCATGTACTCTGGACGAGCTACCAGTGCTCATAGCCACTGAGCCATTTCTGCAGCCCCTTACTTGGGCATGTTGATTAGGTGAGCTAAAAGGGGCTTTGACAGCTTGACGTCAATACTTTGATAGCTGGACCTTGAAAGTCAGCCTCAGGAGTAGGGAGTAGACCTTGGGGGCTAGCTTTAGGAATGGAATCTAGCTGCTTTTAGCAAGGCAGAAGGAATAGGAGAGAGAAGGACGAAGCCTGCCAGAGCCCTGTTTCCCATGCTCAAGCTGGCAAGTGTCCCTTCATTCTGCCTTTATTAGAATACTCAGTTTGCTCATTACAGCTGAATTTGGCATTAATTGCTAAACATACTTTTCTATGTGCTGAATTAAAGTCAACCAGAGTTCCCTTTAAACATCCACAAAAAGTCCTGGTAAGCCAGCACAATAATTTTAAAAAGTAGATTTGGATATTATTAGTTTTGTTGTTAAAATTTCTTGCTAGATAATGGTGGTTAGAGGGGGTCAGCTTGACAGCATCTAGGACAGTTTGGAAAGGAGCCTCTGGGCATGCCTGGGGAAGGGTCATCTTGACTGACCCACTGTGGAGGTAACCGACTGGGATATTGGACCTTATAAAAGGGAGAAAGCGAGTTGCTCCCTGTGATACCCCATCCATTGCCCTTTGTGACTGCTTTCTCATGACCAACCATTTTAAGGTCGTGATGCCTTGAGTTCCCCACTATGGTGGAGAAAGCACCTTCAACTTCCTTCTATAATTGCCTCTCAAACTATTTTGTCACAGACTCAGGAAAGAAAAGCATAAAAGAGGATTTAAGTCCTTCTCCTGTGCTGTGTTTCATAATTGTCAACTCAAGGCTCTTTTGGATTTTGGTTTTGTCATCTGACACTCACATCATCTAAACATTTGACAAGCGTGCCATATGAAAATCTAACAAGTTTGCTATGTAACTGTTAAGGGGTTGGCGCCAAGTGCCACACAAGATGCCATTGAAAATTTCTGTTAGAGTTTAACGATATTTAAATGGTGCTGACAGAGTACCAGACACTGTCAATTACACGACAGAGTCACTACAATTATGTTCCTTTTACAAATAGGGAAACCGAGGCATCCCAAGGTCATGCTCATGATTTATTCTGGGAGTATGATTATTTCTTCATGAAACTATTAGATTTTGATCAGATCCCTCTTCAGAATGAAGGTTCAGTCCTGATCGATCCAGTTAAACATCCACCCCTACCGTCCCCATCACCTAAAAACTGAGCTCAGGTACATAGACTTGGGTTTTGCTTTCGTGTTTGATTTAGCAGTGCTGGAATCAAATCTAAGCTTCATGCATGCAGGGCAAGCGTCTGGCCAACTGTTTTGTTTCTTCATGTTTTTCTTTCTTTCTG
>JADRCD010198601.1:0-19293 GCA_019843815.1 Montemys delectorum | reverse complement strand
GATAGATAGATAGATAGATAGATAGATAGATAGATAGATAGATAGATGGATAGATAATTATCCCATATAGAATGTTTTATAAAGGAGAGGAGTATCTAAAGTCAAACAAGAGATGCTAAATGCACATACAATGAGACAATGGGAATGACTTCACCAGAGTCTCAATTTATAAAAGGTTAAAACCTCAAGATGTGCAATTTTAGGCCCTGGGCTTTGACTCAAGAAGAGAGTTTAAAGCTAATGGAGTATAGATGTTCTCATCACCTTTGGAGAGACATGGAAAAGGAGAATCACACTGTAATGGTGATGGTCGACGGTTTTCAAATGTTCATGTTCATGAGCTACATTTCTTACAACTCACAATACCACTGCTTAAGTATTAGAAGTGTCATTTTACAAAAGTTTAATTTAAAGAATTTTCTAATTAGCATGACTTTTCATTGAGGACATTTTAGATGTTTTGTGGTATAACAGAGCAATGAACAATCTTTCTCTGTATCATCTTTATGAAGACTTGATGAACTGAACTACTTCTTTATTAAATGCTGTGATGGCTCCATTGCACTGAGTTATTCAAGGTCACAAGAACTGGGAACACAGTTATGATTTGTACTTAGACACTTCACTCCTCACAGCAGGAGACTTTAATCATTGTCTCTATGATCATTCTTCAAAGAAAAGTTTGGCTTTACTCACAAATGAGATTTTAATTAAACCTTGTTTTTATTAGAATTATCTCTCAAAATTAAAGTGATATTATTATAATTAAAGATAATACAGATAGATTTCAGATATAAATATAGATTCAGAAGTATTAATAGCTCTAGAAACATATGCACATCTTTCTTTATGGATACATATAGTGTTTCAAGTCTTAAGCAGATCATAATTGACACTTTAAGGAGGCTTCTATAATTAAACACTGTTCCCCAAGTTAATAAGAACTCAAAATTGACTACAACATTAGAATATGATAACAAGACTTGAGGTATAGTGAATAATTGCAGATTTCGCAAGCCAAATGAACTCTGATTTATCATACAGACTTTGATTTTCACATTTCTAATTCTAGTCATTACCTTATCAGAAATTTAATAAATTCCCAATGAATCTAAAACAGACACGGTGACTTTCTTTTGCAGTTGGAGCCATTTTTCTCAGTAACTGATCTAACTATGGTAGAGATTTTAAATCATTTGAAAGCATTATGCTGTATATGTTTAGTATTAAGGATTAAATACATTTTACCAGTACCTATTACAAGTTAACATAGATATATATTGTCTAGATTTTGCTAATATATAAATAAATCTTTCATATATCATGGCCAAAGGTTAGCTATTTGCCTGTCACTTATTTCACCTGTAAATTCTGTGGGGCAAGATTCTTACCTACCAGGTAAAGAATCACTAGCTATAGGTCATAGATACTAAATAATGGGAAGTAAGTTAGTGGAAAGTAGAAAGACATTTGTACTGCACAGTGAGACTTCCATGTTCACCACTTAGCATATGCTAAAGTCCCATGCATTCAAGTGCTACTTAAATGGTGATCTGTAAACTCACTCAGCTTCCTTATAACAAAAGAAGGATTCTAAAGATGCCAAATGGTCGTGAAAATACAGTAGCTCCATCTATCCTAATATTAAACATCTGTTTTCACTTAATATATCTAAACAGAAAATGTAACAAGGAAAATATAGTACTTGTTATGTAAAGGAGAATGCTGATGTGTATTCTAGAGCCAAGTTGATATTCCTACACCTTTTAGCAAGTTAGGTACATAGAAAATTTATAGTTACCCTAGTTCATAGGACAGCAAGATAGAAAGCCAAGAATCATCAGAATCCTTTTCTATCCATCCTCGTTTGCTTCCTGAAAGCATTGATTTCATTCTTATTTTCAGCAAGTACCTCTTCCCTACACCCTCGTAAAGTACCTTAAGGTGTAGAGAACACGACCATCATTCCAAATTCTCAGCATCCTGTTGGGAGTTGTGATCCAATGAGCATCAGCCTTTTTGGAGTTCCTGAAGAAAGTGTCTGGAATCCAGATTTTCCCCACCATATTGCTATTCAACCGGAGAACTTTAATGGTACTGTTAAATTTCAAACGTCTGTCATACCAGGTTTGGGCAAAAAAAATATCAATTGTATATTCCTGTTTTAAAGAGAACAGAAGATGTAAAAAGTTTGTGTTTTTTTTTTTTCAGTCTTGAGCTTATTGCCAGTATGAGACATCGTGGAATAGTCCAAGAGAAAACAGTAGCATTGCTGGTGGGGTCGTTACCTCACCTGTCTTTTACTGCAGTTTCATAGATCTATGATTTCTGGCCAAATCTCCAAACCCTGATGAATACCTTCCTTCATACACATACAAAGCAAGAAGGCAGATCATATATGTTAGGGAGAAGTGGAGGTGGGTGCTCCCCTGTCCACTGTAGGTTGTTTAGCATAAACTCTGCCTTTAATGTCCCACATGCCAGTAGCAAATCTTCTACTTCACCCTAACAATTACCAAATAGTAATTACTAAATGTTGCATAAAAGAATTACTGCTCCAGATTCACTATTGTAGAGCAAACTGAAGCCCCATGCATCCAAGATACTTAAATGAGATTTGTAGGTTCAGCTGCCTTACAATAAAAGAAAGGCTCTAAAGATGTAAAATGGTCACTCCTGTGAAAAATATATAAAATGCTTTGCCCCTGACAAATAGCAAATTCAAAAGACAACATACTAGAAGTTACGACTGTTTATTTCATTTTGCTAAATAAGTTAAAATAATTAAATTACTTACTTTGCTTAGCTATGCAATGCTTTTATTTGTGAGTTGATTAGAATAAAGTTATTTTATTAAGATATTAGTAGTGATTCTTATGCTGAATTAATCTCTTTTGTGGAGAATATTCTAAAATGTAATAATGACAGGTAAACATCAAAATTCACTTTAAGAGCCTATCAAATATAAGGCTCTTAAATTTGATTTCAGACAAAGACAAGCAAGTACTGTGTGACATTCAGACCCGAAGGCCTGAAATCAGAATACAGTAGATCTGGTATGGCTGACACACTCATAGGCAGTCGTGAGGAGGAAAATTCTTCTTTAATAGCTGAGCTTTGTTACCCACCTTTTACAAAATAAAAGCTAACCCTAACACATGGGTTCAAGGTCCTGGATACTTGCAGTCTTTATTTTTGGACTTTGTCATCAGTATGAGATATTTATTGCAAAACAAAACCCTGCAGCTATTTTGTGTGGTTTTTGTTGCTTTTGTTTACCTGTTGGTTTTATTTTTTGTGATTTTTCAGCCCTTCAGCAATTCTTCCTAGGGGTCAGTGTCTGACTATGTGCTTTTCACTTGTCAACTCATTTAATAAAACACTTAAAATCTATAATCCAAAGAATCAGCTCTAATAACAAGGATCGGCATCTTAAGTTATGTAGTATCATCATGGTTTCAAATAACCATTCCTGTACCTTTCACTACTTTATGTATTGATTTCAGTAAGATTGATCTTAAATAGGAAAAGCAGAACAAATGAAAACAACTTAGAATTCTTAGAATATGGAAAATTCAAAAGGGCCTCCTTATTTTTCCAATATCCCATACTCCATTTTATGATGTAAATCATGAGGCATCAGGGGAAGGCGTGGTTTATCATGACTACATACAACATCAGGGTGCATATATGTTGCTGCATGTATACTGATCTGTAATCCTTTCACCTTTACCACCTGATCCTGGGTCTCGCTGTGGCAAACTATAGTCCACTGTGTATGCCCTGCACCTTGCACACAGGTTACTTCTCAGTCCGAAATTCTTTTTTATTAATTATTTTACTTATTTGTGTCCCAAATCTTACCACCCATATCTCCTTAGCAGAGTTCTTTCTTTTATTCCCTTTCCCCTTTGCCTCTAAGAGGGTAGCCAGCAAAGAGGCCCAGAGGGCCAGGAGAATGAATGGAAATATGCAGATGCCAGGGTTGGGATTGGTGGGAAACTCTAGAAAGTCCCAGAGACTTGAGATGGGGGAGGATCCCAGGACTCAATGTGGGTGATCTTAACCGAAATGTCCAACAGTGAGGATATAAAACCTGAAGAGGCAACCTCCAGAATTCAGACAGAAATGGAGGGATGGGGACACCAACCCACCTACAAAATTTTTAACCCCAAATTTCTCCTGTCTGTTTGAAATATTTATAGTTTGTGTCTGAATACTCAGGTTGTAACATCTGAGATTACTTTCATGGTTATGCAAGTAATGACTGTAACTGAAAGTTTATGTCATCCTATCTGTGTTTCTGTACATAACAATACAACATAAAATAAATTTATTCTACCATGGTAAATACCAGGTTTAATTCATAATATCACTATAATTTATTGTGTTGTTATATATAAGGTATTATATATGCTCTGCATTGAAATAATATTTTTGGCTACATCATTTTAACTGAATTTATGTTTTTTTTTTACTATTTACCATACTGTTTATATTAAAATATACTATATATTTCAATCTAGTTTTTCACTTCAGATTTGGGTTGAAAATATAAATATACAATATGTGCTCTGAGAGACATTTCTAATTTGAAGTATACTATTATTTCTATACCATCAATCTTCTAAAAAGAAGTCAGATTCTATATATATTTTTGGATCAACATATCACAATTATAAACATTAATTTCATATCTAAGCACACTTGACTCTAATGACAACAATCTTCAAATTTTGAATATCATATCATGAAAAAAATAGGTCTATAATATTGTCTTTATTTTCAATAACTTTATTCCCTTTAAAAAATATAGTCCTTATTTCCAAGTTAAATATAGAGAATTAAATTCTGTAACTCACCATATTGATAGCATTCACTGGACCAATGCTGTTCACATACATATCAGTATGAATTAAAGTTGGTTTCACTGCAAGGAAAATTATAGGAATGTGTGTTTGTTTGGTTTTGCCAGGAACAAAATTGAATAATTTTAGTTTGTTTTTTAGCCTAGCTCACTAGAAATGATTTATTCACAACTAATTTAGTACTAAACACAACAGCAAGAGTATTGTTAATATTACTGTTGTTTATGTCTACTTTGTTTTTTGTTGTTGTTGTTGTTGTTGTTGTTGTTGTTTTGTATGTTTGCTTTTTTCAATACAGGGTTCCTCTGTATAGCTCTAGCTGTCCTGGAACTCACTTTGTAGACTAGGCTGGCCTCAAACTCAGAAATCTACCTGCCTCGGCCTCCCAAGTGTTGGGATTAAAGGCGTGTGCCACCACCGTCCAGCTGTTTATGTCTACTTTGAACCTTTAAGGCTTAGATCTATCACTCTTTAATATGGTTAAATTTTCATAATAATTTTGTTTTCAAAGAAATATCTCTTTTAAACAAGATGTTTCAAAAAACAGTGTATTAGATATAAATCAAAAGATTTTTTTTCTGTTTGTTTTTCTAGAATGTTTGAGAGAACACTCTTGTTTTCTTGGTTTTCCTCACTTTTTCCCCTCCAAGCTCCAGAAGCCATTGGTGTTTTCTCACTACACTTTTTTTAAATTGGATATTTTATATATTTACATTTCAAATGTTATCTCTTTCCCAACTCCCACCCCACAAGAAACCTCCTATCCCATCCCCTCTCCCCCTGCTTCTATGAGGGTGTGCCTCCAGCCACCCACCCCCTCCCACTTTCCTGCCCTCACATTCCCCTAAACTAGGGCATTGAGCCTTCACAGGACCAAGGGCCTCTTCTCCCATTGATGCCCAACAAGGCCATCCTCTGCTACATATATGGCTGGAGCCATGGGTTCCTCCATGTGTACTCCTTGGTTAGTGGTCCTGACTACTCTTAATTGGTGCATATAGGAAAGTTATTAAAGAGTGATAGATCTAACTTTTAAAGGTTCAAAGTAGACATAAACAACAGTAATATAACAGAACTCTTGCTGATGCATTTACCATCACTTCACCCTCAACACATCTCTAGCCAATAGCAAATCAAAATCTTCCCCAATGACCTCCTGTATACTGTAACTGTATAGATAGTATAAGAAGTATAAGAAACTATAACAAAGCCTGTTTCACACGGACTTGTTATACAGAACTAATATTGTTTTTTTTAAATGTGGTGTAATGTTCAAGATTGAATAAGCATGATCTATTTTAATTTAACATTTCATGAGCAGAAGATGTATGAGATGGTTCTGGGCTTCAATTCAAGCCCACTCATCTCATATTTATTCATTTTCCTTGAAAGTACCATGTCCAATCTCTCTATAGCAGACAGAGTTCTTCAACACTGACATCCACACCCTTTCACTCCTGTGAGTGAGATTACTTCCTTGTCTCTTGACTTTGGGGTTGGCAAATCTTACTTAGACAGACAATATCTATACAAATGTGAATGCTCCAATTCAAAGCCCAAACTTTAATCCTTATGATATTCCACCTTCTCTCTCCTCCTTTTCTCTTACTATTCTCCTAGCTTGGGTGCCGATTCTGTAGAATAAGAGACTGTCAGTCCAGTTTGGCTTAGCTTAGGTTAGCTTTTCTGGCAGTGTGGTGCCAAATAATGCTTATGGCTAAGGCCACTGAAATTTTCAGCTGGTTGTTCAATAGATGAACCCAATATCTTCTCTGCTATTCTTTACCTTTCTTTCTCTTCTCTCTGGTGCCATTTCATTAGAAGTTGTCATTTTCTTATAAAATCTTTGAAATATCTAGAAAACTGTCTAGAAGCTTTACGAGTAACCATTGTAACCCCAGGCTTGATCGCCTTTTATATGCTTTCTTTTCTCTTCTCTTTCGCATGTGTGTGTGTGTGTGTGTGTGTGTGTGTGTAGATGTTTTATTGTTTTTGTTTTGTTTTCAAGACAGTGCTTCTCTGTATAGCCCTGCACATCCTAGAACCCACTCTAAACCAAGCTGGTCTCAAACTCAAGACGATTTACTAGCTCTGTCTCTCTAATGCTAGAATTAAAGATGTGTGGTACCACTGCCCATCTTGCTTTTCTCTATATTTAAAATTATAGGATAATAATTTAAATTTTTTGGCTTTAGTCATTCTAATTGAGTAACTAATGCTGGTACATCCCTTTCTATAGCACAGACTCTAAAGCCTCCTCATACCTCCAATGTCAGGTCGAAGTTTGTTGTCATACCCTTCCAGCAGGTTGTTTAAGATGACAGTGACATCGCCCTCTGGAACTTTTGGAGTCAAGACCCATGTTTTATTCGAAGCATAATCTTCATAATCATCATCTGACTTTTGGCTTGTGAAGCTAAGAAAACAAAAATAATGGTCGTCAAACACATAGATTACTCCTGAGTTGACTTCTACCATAAACAAGCCTCATAAAGGAGAAATGAGGCAAGACCTCACAAATGCAGAAAAACAGCAAAGGGCTTACCTAAGGGTTAATTTAACCTATTAAACTGTGCAGATGGAGATTAAAATATTTCCTCCAGTTTTCCAGAGTATTCTAACCTCCCAACTATAAATATACTCCCATCTATAAATAAGCAGTGTGTTATCTTTAATTTTTGCCTTTCCATATTTGATGTTCATCTCTCCCAACCTGCTAAGCCTCATAAAGGGCATTTTAAAAATTGTGAACATAATATTTAAGTTATTATAATGCAGCCTAATAATTCAGCCATAACATTGTAACATCTCCTTCTTGCTCCTTTGAGAAGTTATCTTCCTCTGACCTATTAATGAAAGTAAGAGAGTGATAATTAGATTCACTCCCAACTCCCACAGTCTTCAGAGCAGCCCCTCCTCCCCCAATTGAGCCACTGAAGAGAGTTCAGGCTTACTGCCTTTTCTGTCCTCAGGCTACATGATGTGTATTTTCTCCACTGTCTTGCACTGAAGGCTACAGCTATCCATTTATCTTTAGTTGTTAAGAAACTGGTACTATGAAGAAAAATGTAGTAGCAGACTTTAATTCACCCATTGTCACAGCAATATTAACTAGGCTGGAGTCTCACAGTGATGCTGGTTACACTGTAGTCATGAATAAAATCCATTGTTTTGACAGATTAAATAGTCACAGGACTATATGCTCTCAGTATTATATGATGAAACCCGTTGAGAAGTTCCTCATAATTGATATAGAAGTGTGGAATGGATCTGGAAGAGAAATCGAACCTCCTGATTTTTATCTTCCCTATCTCATGGTCTAGCCCCTCCTCTCCCATAGGCAAAATTATTGTAATTTTCAAGGTCAATGAAAATATAAATTCTTGCCTTTCACTTCTATCAGCACTCTGGAAATCTATACTTTAGGATGAAATTTGAGGATTGTGGAAAGTTAACATGTAAAGATTCATACCCCAGTCTTAGATTTAGTTTTAATTTTCTAACTATGGTATAGAATGTGTAGTATTAGATAGCAGATTGCAACTTTGAACAGATTATATATATGTATATATATATAAATTTATATATAAATAATTAATACATAATATAGTAAATTTATATATATATAAATTTTCATTACATTTATTTATTTGGAGTTATTTAATTGGGGGTAGGAAAGTCTGTCATGGCACAAGTGTGGAGGTCAATACTTGAGGAACAGCCAGCAAAGATCCTTGGTTAGTCTGTTTTCTCCTCTACTATGTGGTTGCTGGGGAATCAAGCTGGAACTATAAGGCTAGGTGGCAGACGTCTTTACCTACTGAGGTCTGGTTTTCCCCCACGTCAAATTTCACTTTTCTTCCACCTTATCAGTCAATGAAATATTTATAGATACAACATGGAGAAATTAAATATTTATATGTAGTTTAAATATATGTGTAGGTATATTTGTACATAGGTATGTATCATATATGTGAATACACACATAGATAGAAAATAGATAACAACATGTGGATGACTAAGATTGTAAGGTAATGGTGAATGATTACTAATGTTGGTAGCAAAAAAGAGAGAAGGTGATGTTTTCAGAGTAAACACTAACTAGTTAGAATAACTTGGAGAGCTATGACAGTAATCTTTTATTTTATAGCTTTGGGAAATAGTATCAAAAATTATGTATTATAGTCCTTGTAGTGACACAGTGTTTATTAAGCTGTGTGTGTGTGTGTGTGTGTGTGTGTGTGTGTGTGTGTGTGTGTGTTTCAAAGTACTTTACATTAAATGAAAATCATAATACAAGGGATGGGACACATTACTCATCAGCAATATTGCAATGGTCTCTCAAACAACAAAGCATATCTTAATTACACACCATAACCACATGTAAGACTTTTATGGCTGAAGATACCACATATTTTGCTTATAAGGCCTAGAGAAATCAATCTCAAACAAACTGGGAAAATTCCTTCCCACTGACTAGTTTTTATAGTGTCAGAAGGGGTTATGTAGCCTATTAAAGGAGAAAAGACATCAAGAATCTTACCTATCACTGAGTGTTACATAGTGCAGTATTGATCTGCCAGGCAAGATAGGACTAATGCTACAACTAATGCACCTGTGTTTTATGTTAATAATATGGGGTAACTCCATGCCTTCTGATTGATTTGCAGTTTTTTCCTCCAGAGGGGAATTCATGCCTGGTACCATTATTCTGTCACACTCCTGGGGAAGTCACAAACCCTAAAGGGGAACCTGATGTTGCTATTTTCATAAACTGTCAAACTTTTTCATAACGATTAGTTTTTTACCTACAGACCTAGGCTGCTCTCAACTCTGTTTGGAGAAGCTTTTCTTCCCAGTACCTGTAGTTAGTGCAGAGATTTACAACTGTTCAACAAATTATGAGTGTTTGGCTGTGAACACAACATGACTGTTAACAACCTTCCCCACCCCAATGCACCTGAGCCTTAGCAGGCTCAGGGCACATCACAGAAGAGGAGATAAAAAGAATGTCAAAGCTGGAATATGAGGTGCAATATGGAATGTGTTTTTCTGGAAATGGCATGGTTATGACAATCCTGAATTCTCAGAGGCTCTGAGTACCTACAGAGAAACTAGCCAGCCAAAATGTGGGCATAGATCAGGGAGCATCTCATGAAGCTCTGCACTGCTGAGGTGCTGTTGTCCATTTATAATTGCCAGGGAAAAATGAATCGTTGTTTGGTGATGTGGTTACTGGTATGTTGTCTATGCTCCCGTAGACAGCCTAATATCCATGAGCATACGTGAAAACTAATTAGACTTAGTAGAGAATTTCTTTTAGAAAAAGAAGAGAAAATGAAATGAGGAGGAGAATGGATGTGTTGGAGGGAGAGGTTCCAGCATGAGTAAAAAGTGAATAGATGGGTGGATATGATCATATGTTATCGTCTACAAATATAACATTCTCAAGCAATAATGTCTTTGGAAGAATGAAAGTGATATAAATATAATATATTCCCATATAAAATTATAAAACAAAACTTATGAAAATAATCAACTACATGGACAAAGCTGATTATATAGAGAGGTTGTGGGTGTCTTTTACTTGGGAACTAAATGGTCACAGAGGGGAAGAAACTCCGACAGAAATTAAATATTTCTACAATAACATACCAAAGATTCCATTTTCCATTTTATATTTTAATGAGGCGAGGAGCTTTAGGCAAGCTTTCATTCTAGAGTGTCTATACTGCATCAGATAGGCTGGCAGTATTTCAACCAGCTCTCCAAAGGAGGACCTCATTGCAGCCTTGACCAGCTCTTTGATAGGAAATTGCCTCTGGGTTTCAAAGCCTCATTTCACCAAAGCACTGCTAAGCACTGCCTAATGGAGTTCTAATCCTATGACCCAGATCTTACTAGTGTGAGAGGGGAAGGTTTTTCTAACAGGAAAAATTTGTTATCTAGTTTATGAAGAAAGAATATGGTTGGTTCATCAAAAGTAACTACGGTAGCACTTTATTACAATCACTATTCATACAAAAGTGTAAGTGCCTTTTAAATCCCCCACTCTCTCCTTCCATTTCAGACATATGGATGGATCCTCTCTTCTGTAATATAAGAAGATGATGTTTATTTTGTGATTTAATTTGCCTTGTAGTTATAGAAACTTTTCATAGTAACAAATGAATGTTCTAAGTACAGTCTTACCATATTAATATTACTTTTACTCTAGCAACTAGAATCAGAAGTTCAGTTAATGTAAACATAAATATTCTTAGTTAGAAGGAAGGATGTTTTACTAAATGTAACTAATAATTTCCCCAATATCATCACTTTCCTATTAATTGCTGAAACAAAACCTAATTGTTCATTTAAAATAAATATATCAGTGGTAGTTTTATTTCCATACTTCAAAGTGCCTAATTAGACATGAAGAGTTTAAATACAATAGAGAAATTAAGAGCATATATTTAGGAGTCAGAAATATCTGGTCAGCCCTCTATATTAATCTTCAGTTTGTTACCTGAGATAGTTTATTCAAACTTGGTAAGTCAAAAGTTTTAAACTTTAAGCATGAGAGATTATCAGTGCTCATATTACAATGTATAGCAATAATATGACTATTTAGTAGTCAGGCCCATCATAATTACTATGATAAGGTGAGCAACGTTGTCCAAAGCCTGAGTCCATAGATGCTGCTTCAAGGCACGTACCTAAGATTATGTTAGAAGACCTAAAAACAGATGTTTTCCAGGAAGAAAAATAATGAGCCCCTATATTATAAATAAATGAGATTTAGCTTCTCTACAGCTCTCCCAGCTGAGATCTAAATTAAAGGGGATGATGCATGATCTGGGATCATTTCCAGATTTGTCTGAAAAAAAAAAAATAAGCAGTTTCCCTCGATCATGGTAGGCTGTTTCTTCTGGACTTTGAAGGTGGGGCTTCTGTATTTACAGTTAGGCTATGATAATGTCTAGCTAATAATGAGGCACCTTGAGCTTGCCTGGGCACCGACACTGATAATGATTTAAGGAAATCCATTTAACTGTTGTGTGGCTTGAAAGCAAACATAAACTTGAAAATCTAAGTTCAGGATCCGATTAGAGTCTCCTGGGAATTATTTAGAGTTTGTGCTCTTTGTGATACCTTTAAATTAAAAACAACAACAACAATAACAACAACAAAAACTTCTATATAGGAGAAAAGATTATGCAATCAAAGTTATTCTTAATTATCATAACTAATTAAAAATAATCCACCTGAATGATTTGTCTGTGGAACATGTCCATAAACCTTCACTCTTCTCATTTGTGAAATGCTACAGTGGTTGCTATAAGGTTCTTTAACCAAGACTGGTGGACTGGTAGGATAAAAAGCTCCAATGGATTTTCTAGAATTGCTGAACTCTAAGATCCATCTACAGTCACAAGTGAGGCTGTTTTTAAAATTCCATAATCATTGACATTTCTATAATAAATTTTTTGTTCCCAATTTGCCTTAGTCATTTGAATCTGTGTCTTCATGTTGTAAATCACACTATTCATTTTTATTTCTGCTTTTACAAATTCATACATGGTTGGAACTAAGCCATAACTATAAACATTAACTAATTTTAAAATTGATAATGTGTTATTTATATAAAAGGCGGGACTTGTAAAAAATAAAGTACAATTAAAATTAAATAAAAGATTATGAATATTTGACTTGGTATATATTTGGAATATTTGCTGTTAAAAATAGTTATAAGGAGTTTTATATATTTATCTATGTCATATTCTAATAGATGTACCACACAGATCGAGGTTAAATAGGAGGTGTCTATTACATTCACCCAGCATAAAAGAGCAGACACTTAGACAAGAATTAAACTGCATTTGTTGCCTAAATGAGCTGTTATTTAAATCCATTCATATTCTTTGCCTCATAAATGTACTCTATATTTTTCTTTCTCTCATATAGGTAATGTATTCAAATAATAAAGGGAATCTCATTTATTTTTATGCTTAAAATACTTTAAGTCACACAGGCTAGTGTGGTTTAAAAATCAATGCAGTAATGTGATATTGGTACTGGTTTCAGATTTATTTTATAGACATAATGATTTATATGCACAGTATCTTGCATGTCATTATATATGCCCAGGTCACAAATATCAGAAAAGTGACAACTTTGAATTATTTATATTAAAAATTCTTGTACAGTGGGGGGTTTGTGCTCTTAATTTTATTTTTAGGGATGGAGAATGGCCTCAGTCACACACTGATACACCTGGGTTTGCAAAGCTTCTGGTAATTTGAACAGAAATGTTTAACTGAGCCACTGAGCCATATTGTTAGCCTAGGAATTCATAGTGTGTGTTGATGGCTGCATACTTGGTTTTTATCACAGATATAACAATAGCAAATATAGATACTATTAAATATTCATGTTATAGAAAAAAACTTTAAAAACCTCAATGTATCTCTCATTCATGTTTTAAATATGAATGCTCCTATAACCGCTATCTTCTGAAATCATTATACACATTCATAATTATCAGTAGGCATTTTGGTTTGCCAAAACATAATATATATACTCTATATACTTCAAACCTTTGAGAAAGAATTAGGTTAAAAGAATACTCTATTCCAGTAGTTCTCAAACTTCCTAATGCTATGATCCTTTAATATAGTTCCTCATGATGTGGTGACCCCCAACCATAAAAATATTTTTGTTGTTGTTTTATAACTATAATTTTGCTATGTTATGAATTGTAACATTAATACTTGTGTTTTCCAAAAGTCTTACATGACCCTATGAAAGGGTTATTCAATCTCCCCAAAGGTCATGATCCACCAATGAGAACTGCAGCTCTGTGTAGTCATCAAATAGACAACAAAACGATAAATGATGGTTCTAGCTCTTTTTCCCTTAGAGGGATAAATTAGTTCATAACTGAGTCCAGTGAACAATACAGAACCTTCAGTACAAAGTTAATAAGGTTCAAATTTTGTAAACTTGACATTGTAGACAACAATGACTTGATATGCCCTTGCTGGGAAATAACAGCAAAGCTTGCAGTTTAAGTTAATGGATCTGATCAGCTGCCTCGTTTCAACTTGTGTTGTGTTTGGGAAGCAAAACTCTCATATAAGCAAGACAGTTGAATGAGCTAGAGGATATATCTGATAAGGGAGGATTTAGTAGAAGATTCATGACCACTTGGACTAGAGGCACTCAGATCGTATGAGAGTGCAGGAGAATCAGGACATGGCACTGGGATCTTGGATCTACCCTATTTTCTAGACTAACTGGAACTCTTGGAAGATATCTTAGTTTTTATGAATAGAGGACTCAAGAGAGCAGCAGTTCCATTTGTAGAGCCTTCAGTAGCATGTGCATTTGTCTGTTTCCTGGATGAATGTATAGCTGACATTCATTGTCATTGTTAAGAATTGTTCAATGACTGAATAAAAAAATACATGCATGTAGACCATTCTAAGAGAGTATTATTACCCAGTTTAGGATAATTTTCATAGGTCACATGAAGCTCAGTTCTGAAATTAGGTTTGTATCTGTCAGGTATGTCTATTTGGCTCAATCAATTATCACATATACAGTCCAGTACATAAAATGAAAAATATTTATTAACAACCTATCACAAATAAGTTTCATTAGCTGATATAAATCTTGAGGACAAGTGTCAGAACCTCCAGATTAATTAGGAAAACAGGAACACAAATAATTATAATGGCAGAGGCAGGATGGCCTTCAATGAGCAGTGAAGCATGTTTAAATTGTAAATTAAAAGCACAGGTTCGGGTTTAACCCGGTTGTATTCTCAGCACTTGAGAATCCATGCAGGAAGACTGCCATGAGTATGAAGCAGTCCCAGAATGTGTAAGGATTCTAGGCTATGTGGGTTACATAGTGAAAACTTGTCTCAAGAAACATAAATGAAACACCACCACAAACTGACTCTTTATGTTTGACTCTTCCAATTTTCTTACATATTATCAAATAAAAACTTGCTTTGATCATGTGGTCACAAGCGGTGGACAAGTCTTCCTTTTTGTGCTCCCCTGTTTTTTTGGGTTTTTTTTTCAGTCTTTTTTTTTTATTAGATATTTTCTTTATTTACATGTAAATTTTTCCTTTCCCAGGTTCCCCTCCAAAAAACAAACAAACAAACAAAAACAAGAACAAACCCCTTTTGCCTCCCCCCTCCCCATGCCTGCCACCCCACCCTCTCCCACTTATTGGCCCTGGCATTCCCCTACACTGGGGCACAAAACCTTCACAAGACTGAGGTCCTTTCCTCCTATTGATGATCGAATTTTCAATCCTCTACTATACACATGGCAAAACCAAATTCACACAATATGTTTCCACAAATCCAGCCCTTCAAAGGGTATTAAATGGAAAACTCCAACACAAAGAGGGGAACTACATCCCTGAAAAAGCAAAAATGTAATCTTCCAACAAAACTAAGAGAAGATGCTCCCCTGTTTTAACTCTTCAGAGAAATAAACATTTACAAAAGTTTGTTTTAAAGAGAGGAAGTTTACTTTCCAAATACTCACAGAAAGTCTCACTGTGTGTTTCATGGAGTATGGTGTACCAGAAGCCAATATCTCCAGCTAGATGGTGAATTATGCCTAGGTTTTTAGCTTAATTGTTTGCTATCCACTAAATTCCAAGTTAGAATGAGCATCCCACAACGTATCTGCCTCACAAACAGCAAATGACTATTGGAATATAGGAGAAGGTGATAGAGTCAAGAATGAAGACAACCTCTGTAATTGCAAAGAACAATCACACAGTGTTCTAAGTTTACTAGCATCATTCATTTGCTCTGACACAACTCTCTTGTCATGGTTTGTTTTTATTTTGCTTTCACTCTTCCCCTCCCTAAATGTGCAATGACATGGAGTAGTTATATTTAATACACCTGTATGAGGAAATTTACTATTATCTGTCTATCATATGCATCTGTATATGCTATAATGCAGCCATTCCATCTCTAGTTTTATTCCAGAAAAATATGCAGGCTCATATCTTCTTAAATTCATTCATAAGGACATCCAAAGTCCCATGGCTGTGTTGATCCATAGACAGGAATGAATATAACCCAAATTGACAGTACAATTGTTTCATAAAATGTGGTGTGTACATGTAATGAATTGCTGTCAATGCCATGTAATGAAGTCCTTGATGTCAATAAAGTTAACAAGATGTGGGTACAAACAATAAAATAAACTCAAAAATAGAAATCTAAACAAAATAAGATGCACATTTAAACATACACATGCAAATGTGATTTAAAATTTAATGGAAGATAAAGTATTTGTGATGTTAAAGTGTGGACAACAGTTCATTAGAGGCAAGGAAGAGAAGAAAGATTAGCAAATAGGTGAAAGTATTTCCTGGACTTTGAACAATGTTTTCTTTCTAAAGTTGGTTCTTAAAGACATAAATTTTTGCCTCTTTGTGCAATGTACAATTTTTATTTTTCACCTTGTGCACTTATTTACATTTCATTTCACAAAAAAGCAGCTTAAAATAACCTAATTAACCTCAAAAGTTACACACAGGAAAATTAGACTCCCATTAGCTATTTCTGACCTCAACAGGACTTTTCCAAAATCATCCAAGTGCCTGGAATTTGCTAAGACGTCCATTTAACATCATTTTAAAATACCAAACGGATCAATAATAACTTGTTTTAATAACATGTTCAAAATTGATAAGTTAATTTTCTCTTATTAGTTTTATAAAACAATTAAAGATAATATGCAGATGAACTTCCTCTTACACTCTATTTCCTAACAGCCACTCTTCTTTTTTTTACATGCTAATTAGCCCTCTGTGTGAACATGCAAGTAATGTACTTGACATGCACTAGGTCCCAATAGCACATGTTCAAGACCACAACAAGCAACAAATTCTAACTCAACTATGATAGTTCTGTCAGAAAATGGAAATAAAAGAGATGGTATTAAACAGGGAATAAATATAAAGGGATAATTACTGAATAGGCATGATTATACTTATCAATTTATTTTTTAGAAAAAAAATCAAAGTCCTTTTTAGAAAACAAAGAAAATACTATTTTTTGACAATTGTCCTGGGGACAAAACCTAGTGTTTTCTGTAAGCTAAGCTAGCAAGCATCCCACCAATTCAGCTCTACCCCATCCTCAGAGTCTGAATTCCTTGTTCTGTTCCAGAAGTAGAAATCAAAGATAAATTTTAACAATAATGATATGCAAAGACATAAAAGTTAATGTCATCATGGGTGTGATTATATGTACCACCAAGAATTAGTTCAAAGAAGAAATAATTTATATTTCTTTATGTGTGCTAACTATTGTACTTCAGACTGCATAATCATACTTCTGCAACAAATATTCAAACAGGGTCTAGACAATTTATTTTTAATCCTGTATACTAAAATTATATAAAAGTCATTATAAAGATACAAATGTTAAAGAATTTTTTTTTTGAAATTTGGTGACATAACTGATCAAAGATGAAGTCAAAACAATGGTATTCAAGTGTTGTGAGATGTGAAAAAAGTAAGAGACATTGAAAGAGAATAAAACAATCTCTAGGATACCCTTTCTTAGGCTTTTTAAACTACATTCACCTTTGATGTAAATAATCATTTAGTTATTTTTGTTACACAACTCAAAATACAATGTCAATCAAAAATCACTGTCTTTAAAATTTGTATTCTATCTACTAAGGTAGTCCCTATTTGACCTAAATCTTTCCAATAATTCTGAGAAAACAACTTGAAATATCCTGTAGACATAGTATCAAAAGGCAGCAAACAGGCCAGGGCAGTGGTGGCGCACGCCTTTAATCCCAGCACTTGGGAGGCAGAGGCAGGTGGATTTCTGAGTTTGAGGCCAGCCTGGTCTACACAGTGAGTTCCAGGACAGCCAAGACTACACAGAGAAACCCTGTCTTGGAAAAAAAAAAAAAAGACAGCCAACAGATATATAAAGGGTTTCACTGTTTTTAATATTCTTTCAGCATACATAATCATATTTGGTAAACTTTCAGTTGTCTGTAATTGGCATTCAACTATTGTTTTCAGATTGCTAATCTACTTTGTAAAGAGAGCAATAACAAAATCAACTTTCCTGATAGATAGAAATCATGTAATAAAAGCATAGTAACATTGTTCTGATTTTATTGCAATTACTTTGTAGCTAGCTGTCTTCTGTTATGAAAAGTGACCTAATTTTTAGTTATTTAATATTTTTAAATGAATATCCTGAGGCTATAAAATTACACTGAACTACTAACACTTGGGATTTAAAAAAATCCAGTAAATAATGGGGATGAGATATGGTTCAGTAGTTATGAGGAAAGAGTACTCATCCAGATGGCCTGACTCAGATCCCAACACCCACACTGGTTAGCTCACAACAGCCTGTAACTCCCAGTTCCAAAACACCCTATTACTTCTGGTATCTATGTCACCTATACTTACATGAGAATGCACACACATATACATACACCCATGTATGTACACTCACATGCACACATGCACTAGATGTGCGGTGATTAAAATGAAATAAATCTAAAGTATAATAAATCATATTCAATATGTAAATAGCCACATGTCACATGGTTGCTGTGAAATTGTGAGAGTGTCTGAATTTCAAAAGTGATGTTTTATAGGTTTAGATATTCTCATTCTTTAGTTAATCAGCTTGGATTTGAGACTCATATGCAAGACACAGCTGTAGGTAGGCAAAGAAAGTGGTTAGGTGTGGTGCTGGTATCAAACACCTCTATTTTTATTTGTGGAGACAAACACTTGAACAAGAAGAGAAAAGCAACACTTAACATGAAAGGCAATCTGCCAGCATTCTCTTTGAGTATGACTAATCTGTCTCCCAGTGCAGCTAACTTGACACTAAGGTTAAATCTACTGAAGTGCTTCTCTCCATTTTAAAGCTCAGTGTTTTGTGGAAAGATGAGTATTTTCTTCTAGAACAAACACTATTTTACGCAACGAATAATACTACTTTTCTTTCTATCAGAAATAAAAAGAAGGAGCGAGAGAGATGGCTCAACAGTTAAGAGCATGAGCTGCTCTTCAGGGGTCCTGAGTTCAATTCCCAGCAAGCACATAGTGACTCACAACCGTCTGTATCAGAGTGTGATGCCCTCTTCTGGTGTCTGAGGACAGCTATTGAAAGCTGGTGTGAAAAGGAAAAGGTTGGCATGATTTATTTTTCATATAATATGTGAATATGTACAGATATGTAGTTAAATGCACCAAATTCAAAGACATTCAAACAAAGTTTTATTGATTCTCCCCATCTAAAATCTCTGTAGTATTATCCTACCATGCTTGAACTGTGCAGTTACCTAATATACCAGTGTTGTATTCTTATGTGCTTTATATTTCACAAGTTAAGATGAATTTCAAAGAATCA
>JADRCD010198600.1:0-16872 GCA_019843815.1 Montemys delectorum | reverse complement strand
GGATGTAAACACATCCGTTAGTATAGGTTCTGGAAAATAGTAGTAAGGTGAGTAAAATGATTGAAAATAGTATTACCAGTCTTTTTCCTTTGGCCTGAGTATCTACAGGAAGTACAAGCATGTAATTTACATTATATTTCATATTCAGCCATTATAACTCATAAGATTGGTTTTCTATCAATGATGAATAGGGGAAAGGTATTTGTATAAAATGGAATGCTTTAAAAGGAACATGATGTCTTTCCCCAAAACTTGAATTGTGGTAGGGGATATTATGCTAAGCAAGCTAAGACAAACACACAGATAATGTAAGATTTCATAATCGAAAGGTCCCTAAAAAGTGGATTTTATAGGACAGAGACTAGAAAGTCACCTGCCAGAAGCTGAAATGAGATGAATGAAGGAAAGCATTAATCAAATGGTACAGCATTTCAATTACACTGAAGGATACTTTTACTGATCTATATCACACTGCATGGTACCCAAAACTAATCATAATACATTGCATATTTGATAACTGCTAAAGAATAGAGTTTTAGCATTGTCGCCAGAGGGAGTAACTTGAAGCCAGAGTGGAAGTTAAAAAGATTCCTGAGAGTTCCATGCTAGCTTCAGTTACACAGTGAGTTACAGACCAGCTTGAGAGAGAGAGAGAGAGAGAGAGAGAGAGAGAGAGAGAGAGAGAGAGAGAGAGAGAGAGAGAGAAACTGTCTCAAAGATAACTCAATAAAAATTCAATGATAGTAATAAATTTGTGATGGGCTATATTGGTAGTTGGAGGTTAAAGAGTGCTTGCTGCTCTTTCAGAGGACTGAGACCAGAACCCTATCAAATGTCTGTAACTCCAGTTCTAGGAATCTAGTGCCCCTTATGGCCTCTTCAGGTACTGCACGCAGGTGGTGCATATAGACAGGCAGGCACAGACACATAAATACATAACCTGATAAGGAAGTTAGTCTGTTAATTGCTTTGATTCTCTATATAATGCATGTATAGATGGACACATACACAATTATTATTTGAAAATTCTTTTCAAAAGCTAAGTATTTACCAGTACATTTGTTCCAAACACCTTAGATGGTGTTTCCTCCTTTCCCTGTGCTAACTCTGGGTCTCCATGAAGACATTGAGGGAGACAGTTGCTCTTGGAAACCTTGAAAAATGGGGTATGAGAAAAGGCTCTTAAGTCATGGAATTGTACCCTTGGAAGTTTTTTCTAATATAACTCTCTCCTAGGCTTCCTGTTTAGTAATATAAGGTTTTATATACATACTGTAACTATAATGTCACTACATAAAATCTTTCCCAGGGCCAAGCCAACATGGCTAGCCTCATTTTGGACTCTGAATCTCTAAATCAATGAGCTAAATTTCTTTTTCTTTTTCTTTTTCTTTTTCTTCTTTTTTTTTCTTTTTTTATTGAATATTTTCTTTATTTACATTTCAAATGTTATCCCCTCTCCCAGTTTCCCTCCTTCCTGGAAACACCCTATCACATCCCTCCTAACCCTACTTCTATGAGAGTGTTCCTCCACCTACCCACCCACTCCCACCTCCCTGCCCTTGATTATTCTACACTGGGGCATCTATCAAGCCTTCATAAGACCAAGGACCTCTCCTCCCATTGATGCCTGACAAGGTCATCCTCTGCTACATATGCAACTGGAGCCGTGTGTGCTCATTTGTTAATGGCTTAGTCCCCGGGAGTTCTGAGGTGTCTGGTTGCTTAATATTGTTGTTCTTCCTATGGTGTTGCAAACCCCTTCAACTCCTTCAGTCCTTTCTCTAAGTTCTCTATTAGGGACCCCGTGCTCAGTCTAATGGTTGGCTCTTAACATCTGCCTCTGTATTTGTAAGGCTCTGGAAGGGCCTCTCAGGAGACAGTCATATCAGGCTCCTTTCAGCAGGCACTTCATAGCATCCAGAATAGTATCTGGGTTTGATAACTATATATGGGATGAATCCCCAAGTGGGAAAGTCTCTGGGTGGCCTTTCCTTCAGTTTCTGCCCCAAATTTTGTCTCTGTATTTCCTACTATGAATATTTGTATCCCCCTTCTAAGAAAGACCAAAGTATCCACATTGTGGTGCTCCTTCTTCTTGAGCTTCATGTAGTCTATGAATTATATCTTGATTATTCTAAACTTCTGGGCTAGTATCTACTTATCACTGAGTGCACACCATGTGTGTTCTTTTGTGATTGGGTTACCTCACTCAGGATGATATTTTCTAGTTCCATCCATTTGCCTAAGAACTTCATGAATTCATTGTTTTTAATAGCTGAGTAGTACTCCATTGTGTAAATGTACCACATTTTCTGTACCCATTCCTTTGTTGAAGGACATCTGGGTTCTTTCCAGATTCTGGCTATTATTTATTATTAAGGCTGCTATGAACATAGTGGAGAATGTGTCCTTATTACATGTTGGAGCATTTTCTGGGTATATGCCCAGGAATGGAATTGCTGGGTCCTCAGGTAGTACTATGTCTAATTTTCTGAGGAACTGCCAAACTGATTTCCAGAGTAGTTGTACCAGCTTGAAATCCCACCAGCAATGGAGAAGTGTTCCCCTTTCTCTACATCCTCACCAGCATCTGCTGTCACCTGAGTTTTTGATTTTAGCCATTCTGACTGGTGTGAGGTAGAATCTCAGGGCTGTTTTAATTTGCATTTCCCTGATAACTAAGGATGTTAAACATTTCTTTAAGTGTTTCACTGTCATTCAATATTCCTCAGTTGAAAATTCTTTGTTTAGCTCTGTACCCCATTTTTAATAGGGTTATTTGGTTCTCTGGAGTTCTTTGTATATATTGGATATTAGCCCTCTATCATATGTAGGATTGGTAAAGATCTTTTCCCAAAGTTTTGGTTGCCTTTTTGTCTTATTGACAGCATCCTTTGCCTTGCAGAAGCTTTGCAATTTTATAAGGTCTCATTTGTCGATTCTTGATCTTACGGCTCAAGCCATTGGTGTTCTGTTCAGGAATTTTTCCCATATGTTCAAGGTTCTTCCCCACTTTCTCCTCTATAAGTCTGAGTGTACCTGGTTTTATGTGGAGATCCTTGATCCACTTGGACTTGAGCTTTGTACAAGGAGATAAGAATGGGTCAATTTGCATTCTTCTACATGTTGACCGCCAGTTGAACCATCACCATTTGTTAAAAATGCTCTCTTTTTCACTGGATATTTTTAGCTCCTTTGTCAAAGATCAAGTGACCATATATGTGTGGGGCATGAGTTTATTTTGGGGTCTTCAATTCTCTTCCATTGATCTTCCTGCCTGTCTCTGTACCAATACCATACAGTTTTTAATCACTATTGTTCTGTAATACAGCTTGAGATGAGGGATAGTAATTCCCCAGAAGTTCTTTTAGTGTTGAGAATAGTTTTGGTTATTCTGAGTTTTTTGTTATTCCAAATGAATTTGCAAATTTCTCTTTTCAACTCTAAGAAGAATTGAGTTGGAATTTTGATGGGGATTGCATTGAATCTGTAGATTGCTTTTGGCAAGATGGCCAATTTTTCTATATTAAGCCTGACAATCCATGAGCATGGGAGATCTTTCCATCTTCTGAGATCTTCAATTTCTTTCTTCAGAAACTTGAAGTTCTTATCATATAGATCTTTCACTTGCTTAGTTAGAGTCACACCAGGGTATTTTATATTATCTGTGGCTATTGTGAAGGGTGTCATTTCTCTAATTTCTTTCTCATCCTGTTTATCCTTTGAGTATAGGAAGGCTACTGATTTGTTTGAGTTAATTTTATATCCAACCACTTCACTGAAGTTGTTTATCAGCTTTAGGAGTTCTTTGGTGGAATTTTTCAGGTCACTTAAGTATACTATCATATCATCTGCAAATAGCAATACTTTGACTTCTTTCTTTCCAACTTGTATCCCTTTGACCTTCTTTTATTATCTAATTGCCCTAGCTAGAATTTCAAGTACTATATTGAAAAGATAGGGAGAGGGGGGCAGCCTTGTGTAGTCCCTGATTTTAGTGGGATTGCTTCAAGTTTCTCTCCATTCAGTTTGATGTTGGCTACTGGTTTACTGTATATTATTTTTATGATGATAAAGTATGGGCCTTGAATTCTTGATCTTTCCAAGACTTTTAACATGAAGGGATGCTGAATTTTGACAAGTGTTTTTTCAGCAACTGATGAAATGATCATGTAGGTTTTTTTCTTTGAGTTTGTTGATGTAATGGAATACATTGATGGATTTATGGATTTCTAAGTATTGAATCATCCCTGCATCTGTGGAGTGAAGTCAATGATTGTTTTGATGTGTTCTTGGATTCGGTTGGCAAGAATTTTATTGAGTATTTTTGCATCAATGTTCATAAGGGAGATTGGTCTGAAGTTCTCGTTCCTCATTTGGTCTTTGTGTGGTTTAGGTCTAAGCATAATTGTACCTTTATAGAATGAATTGGGTAGTATACCTTCTGTTTCTATTTTGTGGAATAGTTTGAAGAGTATTGGTATTTGGTTTTCTTTAAAGGTCTGATAGAATTCTCCACTGAACCCGTCTGTTCCTGGGCTTTTTTTTTTGGTTGGGAGACTATTAATGACTGCTTCTATTTCTGTAGGAGGTATGGGACTGTTTAGATCATTTATCTGATCCTGTTTTAATTTTGACACCTTGTATGTGCCTAGAAAAGTGTCCATTTTATCCAGATTTTCCAATTGAGTTGAGTATAAACTTTTGTAGTAGGATCTGATGATTTTTTTGTGTGGGGAAGTATAGGGCAGTGGTCTGTTCAGACAACTTAGGCTCAGCTGAGTAATGTCCTTGAGCCCTGGAACCTCAGTGGGCAGTTTTCTGTTTGTAGAGGGTGGAAGGATCTCGGCTTTAACTCCTGAGTCTTTGTCTTCTGCTTCATCCACAACCCCTCACAGTTGCCCCTGCAGGAGATGTGTGCTCTATCAGACAGACAATGCCCCAAGCTCTCAACATTCTAGCTAGACCCTACTCCCAGTCATCTGACCACAGCCAGACATGCCACACCCCATACAATATAAGGGGTGGTTTGCCCCCTACTCGCTCTCTTGCTCTTTGTCTCTTCTCTTGCTCTTACCCTCTTTCCTCTCTTGCCTTCTTCCTCTCTTGCTCTTTGTTCTATTCTCTTGCCTTCTTCCTCTTTTGTTTTGTTCCTCTCCTTGCTCTCTCTCTCTTTCTTTTCTCCTTTACTTCTTCTTCTTTCCTTCTCTCTACTTGACTGGCCTATTTTCTCTCTCCTATAATAAAATATCACATTTATACATTGCCTCCTTTTTTTTAACTAACACACATCCCACCCACAGACCTAAGCACCAGGGAGAGAGAGAGCCATCGGCCTCAGCAGCAAGCCCCACCTCACTACAACATTTTTGAATCTCCATGATTTCCATTGTTATGTCTCCCTTTATTTTTGACTTTACTAATTTGGATACTGTCTCTGTGCTCTCTGGTTGGTCTGGCTAAGGATTTATCTATATTATTGTTTTTCTCAAAGAACAAGCTTGTGGTTTATTGACTCTTTGTATAGTTCTTTCTGTTTCTATTTGGTTGATTTCAGCCCCAGGTTTGATTATTTCCTGCCACCTACTCCTCTTTGGTGCATTTGCTTCTTTTTGTTCTAGGGTTTTCAGGTGTGCTGTCAAGCTGCTAGTGTAAGCTCTCTCCAGTTTCTTTTTGGAGGCACTTAGAGCTATGAGTTTTCCTCTTACCACTGTTTTCATTGTGTCCTATAAGTTTTGGTATAATGTGTCTTCATTTGCATTAAATTCTAAAAAGCCTTTAATTCTGTCTTTATTTCTTCCTTGACCCAGTTATCATTGAGTAGACCATTGTTCAGTTTCCATGTATATGTGTGTTTTCCATTGTCTTTGTTGGAATTTAAGAAGAGCCTTAGTCCATGGTGATCTGATAAGGTGCATGGGATTATTTCAATTTTCTTGTATTTGTTGAGGCTTGTTTTGGGGCCAATTATATGGTTAATTTTGGAGAAGATACCATGAGATGCTGAGAAGAAAGTATATTTGTTTGCTTTAGGATGAAATGTTCTATAAATATCTGTTAGATCCACTTGATTCATAACTTCTGCGAGTCACTGTGTCTCTGCTTAATTTCTGTTTCCATGATCTATCCATTGATGAGAGTGGGGTATTGATGTCTCCCACTATTATTGTGTGGGGTGCAATGTGTGCTTTGAGCTTTAGCAAAGTTTCTTTTATGAATGTGGATGCCCTTGCATTTGGAGCATAGATGTTCAGAATTGAGAGTTTATCTTGGTAGATTTTTCCTTTGATGAGTAGCAAGTGTCCTTCCTTATGCTTTTTGATAACTTTTGGTTGAAAATCAATTTTATTTGTTAGTAGAATGGCTACTCCATCAATTTTCTTGGGACAATTTGCTTAGAGAATTGTTTTCCAAGCTTTTAATCTGAGGTAGGGTCTGTCTTTGTCATTGAGGTGCATTTCCTGTATGCAGCAATACACTGGGTCCTGTTTCTGTATCCAGGTTGTTAGTCTATGTCTTTTTATTGGGGAATTGAGTCCATTCATGTTAAGAGATATTAAGGAAAAGTGATTGTTACTCCCTATTATTTTTGTTGTTAGAGGTGGCATTATGTTTGTGTGCCTATCTACTTTTGGATTTGTTGAAAGATTACTCTCTTGCTTTTTCTAAGAAAAAAGTAATTTCCCTCTTTGTGTTGGTGTTTTCCATCTATTATCCTTTTGAGGGCTGGATTTGTGGAAAGATATTGTGTAAATTTGGTTTTGTAGTGGAGTTTCTTATTTTCTCCATCTATGGTAATTGAGAGTTTTGCTGGGTATAGTAGTCTAGGCTGGCATTTATGTTCTCTTAAGGTATGTATGAACTCTGCCCAGGATCTTCTAGCTTTCGTAGTCTCTGGTAAAAAATCTAGTGTAATTCTGATAGGTCTGCCTTTACTTGTTACTTGACCTTTTTCCCTTACTGCTTTTAATATTCTTTTTTAATTTAATGTATTTCTTGTTTTGACTATTATGTGACAGGAGGAATTTCTTCTCTGGTCCAGTCTATTTGGAGTTCTGTAGGCTTCTTGTATTTCATGGGCATCTCTTTCTTTAGGTTGTAGAAGTGTTCTTCTATAATTTTATTGAAGATATTTACTGGTCCTTTAAGTTGGGAACTTTCACTCTCTTCTATACCTATTATCCTTAGGTTTGGTCTTCTCATTGTGTCCTGGATTTCCTTGATGTTTTGGGCTAGAAACTTTTGTATTTTGCATTTTCTTTGACTGTTGTGTCAATGTTTCCTGAGGTATCGTCTACCTCTGAGATTCTCCCTTCTATCTCTTGTATTCTGTTGGTGATGTTTGTTTCTATAGTTCCTGATCTCTTTCCTAGGTTTTCTAACTCCAGAGTTGTCTCCCTTAGTGATTTCTTCATTGTTTCTATTTCCATTTTTAGATCTTGAGTGGTTTTGTTCATTTCCTTCACCTGTTTGATTGTGTTTTCCTGTAATTCTTTAAAGGATTTTTGTGTTTTCTCTTTAAGGGCTTCTAGCTGTTTGCCTGTGTTCTCCTGTATTTCTTTAAGGGAGTTATTTATGTCCTTCTTAAAGTCCTCCTTCATCATCATGAGAAGTGACTTTAGATCTGAATCTTGCTTTTCTGGTGTGATGGTGTATTCAGGACTTGCTATGGTGGGAGAATTGGGTTCTGATGATGCCAAGTAACCTTGGTTTCTATTGCTTCTGTTCTTATGTTTGCCTCCAGACATATCTCTAGTGCTCTCTGTCCTCCCTATATCTGACTGGAGTCTTTCCTTCCTGTAATTCTGGCTGAATCAGAACTCCTCAGAGTCCAGCTGTCTCTGTGATCCTTTGATTCTAGGGTCCTGTGATCCTGAGATTCTTGGTGTGTTAGAGTTCCTGGGTGTCAAGCTGTGTCTGTGACCCTTAGATTCTAATGTGACCAAGCTCTGGGTGCTGTGGGACTGGCCACCTAGTTCGTGCCCAAGTTAGACTGGCACAGACTGGAAGGAATCTGAGACACTGGTAGGTTGGGTTTCCTGGGTCCTTGGATCCTGCTAGTTCCAGATGGTCCTGGTGGTGTTGGCACAGCTGTTGTGTTCTACTCACCACTGATCCTAAGATCCTGGTCATGCTACAGCACCTGGGAATGGAGCTTCCTCTGGGGGACTGTGGGATTGGTCACTCTTTATTTTTCATTGTAATGATAACTACCTCAGATATGTTGCTCTGGTTTTGAAAGCATAATTAATACATTATATAGAGAAGTTCTTTATTCTTGTACTGTGTGTATTAGGGTCAATATGTTCAAAAGTAATTCCAAAGCTGTTTGTATATTTCTTTTTTCTATGTTACCAGCATCTACCTACTTCATTAACTTTTATCTGTCTCTAATAAACTCAGATCTGTCTCCTGAATGTGGCAGAAATTTAATCTGCACTTTTAAATGGATTAAACAAAACCAAGACATACTTAAGAGCATTATGTGCACATTATTTTTAAATGGAAATTGATTGTATAATTTTCTTATTATATTAAAGTAAAACTACATTAAAAGCTCTTCAATTATAGCTTTCTTAAAATGCAAATGAAAAAGTCACTCAATGCTAAGGATCGCTCCTGTGTCAAAAGTTCTGCTGTGTTCAGTACTTTCAAATGCACTGCTCTGTGGAAAAGTGAGTTACAGCATTAGGGCTTTGACATTCAATTCTCGAGAGCTACATTTAAAACACAGTGTCTCAGAGCACAGAGATCCCCTAAAACTAAGATCCTCATGTCAATACCACTTTCCAATCCTCTCCTCATCCAATATGACTTTTACTTCTGTCACAGGATCACCCTCAGATTTCATAATGACAAATAGGACACAAGGGAACAGAAATGTATTTAAAATAACTCACAAAGTAGGGAAAAATAATGTGTCAGGGCTTAGTTTTTGTCTGTCCGGTTTGAAGTGCCTCCTGATAATTATAACTGAGCTAAAAACAAATAACATGAGCACATACTATTCAAACTTTGTAATTACTACAACAATTCAGACAGGTATTTGTTCTTCTGGAGGCTCAAATCCAAAAACAAAAGGATTTAATGGGAAACACAAAACTTAACTAATATTATGATAACTGGCCTACTACAGCCCTCAGCACTGGGCACAAAGCAGAATTGGCATTTTCCTAATCTAAATTCCAAAGCTGACATGTAAGCCTGATATATCAATGATGGGAAAATCTAAGCCTTCGGGCTATCACTTGGAATTCTCATCCCTTAGAACAGAACATCTGATAAATCCCTGCCTTGCCTTGCTTTGGCTTGCTGATAATTTCATTTCTCAGAAAGCTGAGGAGGTGAGAATGGTGAAATGGTATTTTGAACCTAATTTTACTAAATCCATTCAAGTCAAAGGTGATGTTCAAACTATTTAATAAGCAGTACTGAGTGCGTTCCCTCAGTCTCTGTGGCTTTCTGTGGCCCAATAGTTAGTCCTTTATCTATTGGAATGGAGGAGGGGTGGGACTTGAGAAAATAAAATGGCCTGAGTACCCAGTGAATTGGGCAGGAGCACTAGGGTGGTTCAAGAGAAACAGGATTAATCAAGCAGCACCCCAGTGGCTGAACAGCAGTATAACAGCTTTGAATGTATCCACTGCGTAAATTGCCAACTGTTCAGTCCCCATCACTTAATGCATATGGTTCACCTACAAACTGGTAAGTCTTCCAACCCTTCCTACTCATGGCTTCAGCCTCCTGCGTTGGTCCCGATAACCCATGGACACTTTCTTTAACCACAGATCTTAAGGTTTTCATCCCCCTAAAAGGCATCCTGAATCTTCTAGTCTTCAAGGCACTATTATTAATCCATTTAATACTCTCGTTGCAGAGTGAACTTGAAGGAATTTGATATGAAATCAAAATCTCCAGTATATTTCTGATGTCTTCAAAACAAAACCAAGTAAGCTTAGACAAAAATATTAGGAGATACACTTCAATTACTTCAACATATTTTAAAGATTTGTAATTTTTTTCCTTAATTATGTGTGTGTGTGTCGGGGGGTGGTTGTTGATGATGATGTTGATGCTGGTGCTGTATAAGAGTGCATGTGTGTGAGCATGGAGCATTGAATTCTCACAGAGTTGGAGTTACAGGCACTTTGGGATGTTTAACTTGTTAGTGAATGCTGGGACTTGAGCAAGGTCTTCTTGACCATGAAGCAAGTGTCTTTAACCACTGAGCTATCTCTCCAGGCCCTGGTCCAATGTCTTTTTGCAAACTGTTTTCTCGATGTTTCTTCTTATCCTGTCTACACTAGAACTCAAATGAACAATCTATCTATCTCTAAATATAAAACACACTTTTGCACTCCTGAGATTTTTTTTTCTGTTGTTGCTTTGGCCAGAATGCAAGAGCCTTCTGTGTGGAAACACTTCATGGAACACTTTAAAGGTAATTTTCACCTGGCTTAAAGGTGCCTTTTTCCATATGATAACTGCCTTCCTGAGATGGTGAAACCAACCTCTTTATACAGTTTACCATGGAATGACACATTGTTCTGATCTCCCTTGTAGACACCCCTCAGGTAGGATCCAAGAGGGATTTTATTCTATATACTGACAGCTCTTAGAAGTAATGTGCATGCAACTGTCTCCTAATAGTCATTTGCTAAATGAAGAAATGAATATCACATAAAACAGGGAAACAGGGGAAATGATAAAACACTGGCAGACAGGTTCTCATCGGAGAACTTACCTATGGAGAGAAAAGAATGTTTCTTTTGCTTACTAAAAGAGAATATTCTTAAGTTTAGTGGAAGATGGATCAGAACGGCAATCCTAACACAGTAAGTGATCAGGGTGGAAGGGGAGGGGGGTGTGAGAGTCCAAAGACAATAACTCTGGACTTCAAAAGCAAATTAAATTAGGTCGAGGAGAACTAAAGAAGCTATGAACAGAAAGGAGGTAGTGCTCTGGAGTGGCCTTCTGAGTACCAGCACAAGAAAAAAGAAAGTCAAGCACAGCTGAGATTTCAACTGTGTCCACAGCAACAGTAACAAAGAGTTGAGATTTTAGTGATGTCTACAACAACAATAACTGTAAGCTGAGATTTCAACAGTGTCCACAGCAACAGTAACAAGGAGTTGAGATTTCAGTGATGTACACAGGAACAGTAACAATGACCTGAGATTTCAGTGATATCCAACAGCAACCTTATCAACTGCATAGAACTTGTTATTCCAGAAAACAGGGGTTTGTCGGGGTTCTATTGTTTGGACAGCTCATCAGTTAGCTAGGCATTGTGTAGTGTACTTCAACTAGGAGAAGAAAGGCTCATAAGAAAGGTCAGGCCTAATCTGTGAGAAAGCACTAACAAAATGCTATGAGGTGATCATGGTGAGAAAGAGGTAATACTGATAATGCCAGGACTTTTACATTCAAATCAGAAAAGGGACCAAAAGCAAATGATTCTGCTGTGTTTAGACCAGGGCTGGTCGCCACACCTAGGAAAACTCACTCCAAGAAACTGCAATCAGTAGACACTGCTATGAAGCTACTGCAGCATCCTTGGAGTCACCAGAGGAAGAGACAAGTATGTGCAGGGAAAACACAAAAAACTATATCCCACTTAAAACAGCAGTGGAAAGTGGCTTGAAAACTAACCTTTCATTGTACACTTTCAGTACTTCTTAGAAGTGAAACAGTTTCAGAACATAAATGAAATCTCATCCCTCTTTTGCTATTGAAATCTTCTGTTGGCTTTTTGCCTGTATATCATTTTAATTTTGCAAAATTATGCAACTCTCCTTAAGTCTTTGGAATCCTCTCTAATTAATTTTATACAACATTGGTTAGTAGAAATTGGACTGTTAAAAAAAAACTATAGTTCAAGTTCAAAAGCCAAAAGCTATAAACAGAAACTATGACAAAGACACAGAAATTCTCTGTTTATTTAACAAATTTTCTTTAAAGTTAAGGTTATAGAGAAAATAGAATAATCATTTGAAAATGAGTGATTCATCTTCCTCCTGTTAATTTTGTGATAGAATAAGTTAATTAAAAGTTAATATGTGCCAGGCATGCAAGCAATGGCCTTCTATAAATCTTACAAAAATGTAATCTATGCTATATTTTCTAAAGGAAAGCATAGTTCTAATGAAATTAGTCATTCTTTATGTGCAAACAAGAATGTTGGGCTAAACATTCCTTTACTACCAGCCATGATATGCATTAATAAAACTCTTGTTGGAGATCAATATTGTGTTATTTTCCAAAGCTTAAAATGTCTTTCTTATTAACTCTACTTATCTATATTATTCTTTACTATAAATTAGGCAAAGACCTCCAAGGCCATGTGCAAAAATGTAAAACTGTTGCCAACAGTAAGGACTTGTATCATCTTTTCACATACTATCACTTTAAACATCAATTTAAAGCAATACCTTTACCTATCCTTTACCTCACTACCTCTTTTCTTGAGTATTAGAAGTCAGTCCCGGTAACTTTTCCTGCCCACTAGACAAAGTCTCTGCAGGTAAGTCACACATCCAGTATGACATAAGAAAAGGCATAGAGAGAAGAGATGTGTGACATGTAGGCACACTGGGCCAGCCAAAAGTGCAAAGTTTCACAGAGTGCAGTCAAAAGGATACGGCCCTTGTCACTGGTGGCCGTGTTCCTTGCCCCAGTGGTGCATCCATGACACTCAGTCCTTCATGGCATCAGGAGCTGTGACCATAATTCTAGTAATCCCTTTAGGTGGCTTAACCTCCAGCCTCAGCAGCCTCCCATAATTCTGTGCAATATGAAGCTACCCCCTCTTCCTTTAAACTGCCTGGGATGCACTTCACTGTATGCAGTAAAGAATCTTTGATAACAAGATCCTATATCAGAGATGAAAGTTTTCACCATAGAGTAAGTGTTCACCATAGACTTCAAAGTTTTTAAATATTGAGCCCAAGTCTTATTATCTACCCCTGGGTGATTCAATGTGATGTTTATGGTGTTTCAAATTTTCTACCTTGAGTGGTTTTCTGGATTACAAAAATTTAATCCATAAACTGCTCAAAAACCACAAAGCTCATTTTCATGAATTTCAAAGAGGTTATGTGTGGAACCCCTTTCATGAAATTAAAAAGTTAACAAGAAGAGGGGTTTGATAACTGGTAGAACAGGCATCCTCTACCCATGGTGGTATTCACAAACCTCTTAAATGTGTGTCTCTGTAGGAAATACATCTAAACTTCTTGCTCCCAAATTGATCATCATTCTAGTTCCAAGAACACTAGCATGCCTGTCAACTTGCGCTGAAATGTCTTTGTAGGAAATAACCTATTACTCCTGAGGCAAGAGACATATTTAAGAGAGTTTAGAATTTGAGCTCCTTACATACTGTGAGCAGATGAGAGGGAATAAATAGGGAAAGAAATGTCTATAGCCCTTCCTTGACTTTTCCGATGTAAACTATCTCTCTGGGCCGCCATCTTGGAAATGAGAGAAAACTATGCATGGGCATATTTGCTTTCCAGGACTTATTACTTCCTGCCTCTCTTTTATATGTTTATTCTATATTTGGACATGACAATTTTCATGTATCTGTTTATAAAGTCATTTACTCAACTAGCATATGTCAAGTGCTCATTACTTGCAAGGCATTGCCACCTTTTAAGACCCAGAGCCGCTGTAACAAAAGTTATCAATAAAGGTTGCTCAGTTCCATGCAGCTTGCATACTATGATTGCTAATACTGTGTGCCCCAAATATTATGTACTTGGTAAGATAACATAGATATACAATCAAAGCCAAAGACATTTAACCTGTGCATTAATGTAAAAATCAAAGGGAGACTTTAAGTTAGATCCCAATTACTGGAACATTTGAACTATACAAAGGAGATGAGTTTAAGGACCTACATATAGTCTTTTTTAAAAGAAATCAACTCTAGCATAAGACCAAAACTAAACTTGTAGATGTTGATACATGTTGTGGGAGGAAATCTTGGGGCTTGTTCCACTACCCTACAGTTGAATGTGTTTCATTGAATATGAGTCTATCATGAAATAGATGCTCCAAACACAATGTACTGTTTTAGAATTCACTAAGGAATGAGTCATAAATGGCATCTATGTTGGTCACACAGCACACGAAGCAACATACTCACTCAGAATGCTGCATATAATGTGGAATATTAAAACAGTGGTGCATGTTCTTAAAGAAATATGTTTGCACAAAGAACGTTTCCCCAAACAATAATCCAAGGAACTGGAAATTTTCTGAAAGTAGAATATACACCTTAGAGAAACTATGATGTCTTGAGAAGTTTCCTTCACAAAGAAGAATTCTGCCTTTTATGTACAACACTAAGGTACCAAGATAGAATACGGAGGCCAAAATTACAGAGCTGTTTCAGATCAATCCTGGGTGAAACTGAATAGGGAAGAAAGCCCCTCAGAGAACCAAAGTACCTCCCTAACACAATGAGATGCGTAAAAATGTGAGGAGAGTGGATCAGCAGATCATGGGCTAGAATGCAAAAACTTGAATTCCAACATCTCAACACTAGTTCTGAAAAGATGTAGATGTCTTTGGATGACAGGGATGAAAACAGGAGACTCGACCTTCTGGGTAAGTTAACAGTGCTGTGAGTTTGTGTGTCTTGTAGCTTCAGACCTGCCCAAATCAAGTTCTCAGACACCAGTTCCATTCATTTATTGCATCTGTTGCTGCCGATGGTAAGTAGCCATCTCTTCCTCAGTTTTCATCTTACTCTAAGAACCAGTCATAGGTGACCTCTAGCCGTTTTTAAAAGGGCTTCCCAATGGATCTGGGATCATTTGCATCCATGGATACTGGACCTTCAGTCTGTTCCTTCTCTCCCCTTGGTGTGGGAACTGGACAGTAACAATTTGTAAATCCTTCAAAGAAATGTGAAAATCAGCGAAGCAGCCTTGATGGTTCACAGATTAGTGGCCTGCCATTAAGAAGTGCCTGGCATCGGGTCAGGGAGTTGGAGCCATAAACATTATCAGCTAACACTGAGTTTCCTGGAGCCACAGAAAGAAATGAGTTTGTTGCTGCTTCTGGTATTAATCATAATAAGTGTTTTATCTAAGCCTGTCATGTTTAGTTTCTCGGTGCAATTTACCTCTCAGGCACACTGTTCTCGGTATCAGCTGGCCTTATCTTTTAACTTATAGTCTTCAAGTGCCTAAATGTATTTTCTCCAACATTCCCACAGTTAACACGGTAAAGTCAACATGTGGTATTTTAAGACAATGCTATACCACATTATGAAAGACAGAGTGCTGAGGCCAGGAGACTCCTAGCACCTGTTGAAAGCTCACCAGACAGCCTGATTCTTTGGCTAATTGTGATTTTTTTTTAAATGTGGAGTCCAAGTACGTGCCTTATTGTATTCATTTATCTCATTTGTTACCTTTCTCAGAAAAATAAAATAGAGATGCCCTGATCCTATATCCTGCTTATTTTATTATCTGACATTCCTTAGCCAACACAGTCAAGTGGCAGTCAAATGAGGGACCGTCCGATGAAGCTGAGATTCTACAAAGCATAGACTAGCAGAAGCGACACAGTCAGTGAGCAAGAGATTCATGACAGTAACAGTGCAGAGATGGACATTTTGCCAAATGTGTCATGAGGGGCAAGTGTGTGTGTGTGTGTGTATGTAGTCTTATAAACCTAGTGCTCAGTGCACATAGGAGAAAGATGTGTTCCTAGAAGGAAGATATGGCTTGAAGCTTATGCAGCTAATAATATTCCACTCTGCACAACCCTATTTCATTGTAGTCCTCTTATGATCTGCTAATAATCCTTTATAATTAAGCTTCCAGGATAATATTAAAATGTAATCCACATGAACACCAATCGCAGTGTCTTTCAAGGGCTGAAGTGGTTCTCGCTTCCGGCCCTGCATGACAATCACCAGGCAGTTTTAATTTCACATTTTTAAATGGTTTGCCCCAAGATTTAAAGAAAGTTTATGACTTACTTCAATCCATAAACGCAGTTGAAATGCGCCTCAGTTAAACCCACACTGTTAAAAGTTTGTCGAAGGTATAGGTCTCATGACTTCACGGTTTTTCCCTTTTTAGAGCTAAAAACATGTGCAGCATCTCACGGAAGAGAGAGAGGTCCCCTTTCAGTAGTATCTGACGGAACACTCATGGTAACAGAACCTGTTCAGACCAGGCACTGCAGGAAGGCATGGGGCAATAAAAAATGTGATTATTATATGTGAAATTAAACCTTACTCCCACGTTTGAAGGTAGTGCTTAGAATATTTTTATTTCTTCTCTTTTAGCAAATTATCCTCCTTCAAACCTTTATAAATTCAATTTTTGTCCAATAACTAATAATTTGAATCAATAATAATTACTAAAAGTATTTTGTTAAAACTATATTATTTCAACAGATGTGGTCATATATTCCAGTACAGATTGCTTATGAACATTAAATCTACTTCTGAGAATTGTTCCTAGAATATCATGAATATTGATGCCAAAGTTAGTACAGTTTTGCAAAATATATTATCTATTTAACCTGATAAAATTTAACTTATAGCAAAAGTATAAGTCAATTCACTAACCACACACAAACACAGTGAGTTGAGCCTGGACAGAAACACAGTGAGTAGGGGCGGGAGAGCCTATCAGATAAGAGAGCAGTCTGTTTTGATTCTTCCATTGCATGGCAATAAAAGAGCTGGGGTGACAGCCCCCGTATTCTAATTTAAAACCATGGTTTTGTCACTTGCAAGGAAGAAAAAGGCCAATAATTGTATAATCTTGTAACAGGTCTCATTTAATTTACAATCCACAGATGACAGAGTGGCATCTATGCAGACTATTGTCAATGTCAGCA
>JADRCD010198599.1:0-18187 GCA_019843815.1 Montemys delectorum | reverse complement strand
TGTGGGGTGTACGAGGATGGAGGTGACAGTGATGATGGGATGGTGACAGTAATGGTAGCAATGGTGGTGAGATGGTAGCAGCAATGACAATGGTGACAGTGACAGTAGCATTGGTGGAGGTGGCGATGATGGGGTTAGCAATGATGGCAGTGATGGTGGTGGTCTTGGTGATATAAAAAAGATGAAATGAGAACTGGTGGAGGAAGTAGTGGTGGTGATGGCGATGACTGTGGTGACATTGATGGCAATGACTGTGGTGGTCATGGTGACATTGATGATGATGACTGTGGTGCTCATGGTGACGATGATGGCGATGACTGTGGTGGCAGTGATGGCGATGACTGTGGTGGTCATGGTGATGGTGATGGTGATGACTGTGGTGGTCATGGTGACGATGATGGCGATGACTGTGGTGGTCATGGTGACAGTGATGGCGATGACTGTGGTGACATTGATGGCGATGACTGTGGTGGTCATGGTGATGGTGATGGTGATGACTGTGGTGGTCATGGTGACAGTGATGGTGATGATTGTGGTGGTCATGGTGACAGTGATGGTGATGGCAATGACTGTGGTGGTCATAGTGACATTGATGGGGATGACTGTGGTGGTCATGGTGGCAGTGATGGCGATGACTGTGGTGGCAGTGATGGCGATGACTGTGGTGGTCATGGTGGCAGTGATGGTGATGATTGTGATGGTCATGGTGGCAGTGATGGTGATGGTGATGACTGGTGGTCATGGTGACAGTGATGGTAATGACTGTGGTGGTCATGGTGGCAGTGATGGTGATGGTGATGACTGTGGTGGTCATGGTGACAGTGATGGTAATGACTGTGGTGGTCATGGTGACGGTGATGGCGATGACTGTGATGGTCATGGTGGCAGTGACGGTGATGGTGATGACTGGTGGTCATGGTGACGGTGATGGCGATGATTGTGGTGGTCATGGTGACAGTGATAGCGATGACTGTGATGGTCATGGTGGCAGTGACGGTGATGATTGTGGTGGCAGTGGTAGTATGACAGAAATCACAGTGGTGTCAGTGGTGATGATAGTAATGGTGGTGACAGTGATGGGGTAACAGGGTGACAAGGGTCTCCAGGATCCATGACCATGTGCTTTCCTCGTAGGGTCACCGGTGGGGAGCTCTTTGAAGACATTGTGGCAAGAGAGTACTACAGTGAGGCTGACGCCAGGTGGGTGTGGGGCTTCACTCCATTCTCCCCTTTCCTAACCTCTGGCTCTTTCATCATTTAGGGTCATGCCTGCTCCTTCTGTAACCCACGTTTGTCTTGTGTGTCACTGTCATTTCCATGGTCCCTCAGGGGTCAGCTGCATAAGAGTGTCAACACAGAGGTGTGGGCCGAGTGGGGAGCAGCCCAGCCTGCAGAGAGAGAAGCTCCCTTCTTGGAATGATAAAGGGGAGGAGCCCTGGGCATCATCCTGCTTTTCTCTTGGACATCCCATCCATAGTCCATTAGCTTCCCACGGATACCCACGCAATGTGATGTTCTAAGAAAGACAGGCCAGGAACCAATCCCCATCCACAGTGACCTTCCAGGGCCACCTTGGGCCTCACCCAGCCTGAGCACATTGTACTGACTGCTGCTAGAAAAGCTACGATTGGTTCTCTGCGAAAAACTCCTGAACACAAGCCCACCTCACTCCTGGGCAATGGAAGAGGCCAGGGAGACGTGAAACCTTAGTTCAGGGCCAAGGGGCAATTTGTCCTCCCAGCCAGGATGCCGATCCGAAGACTGAACCCTAGATCCGTGGGTCTGGTGTGCGGGTGAGTGGAGGTACTTAGGATTTCATTCAGGCCTGGATTCTTCACGAATATTTGGAGAGTCTTTCTCTCCAGGCCAGCCTTTGCCAGGACAGTGAAGGACGATGGCCTGGAGAGGCCTGTTTATGACATGGCTGCTGGGGACCAGACTGAGGGACGTCACTGAGGCAAGGGTGGGTCTATCTCTGGAAGGGCTCCTGGGGCCCTATGTCAGGTGCTCTCCTGACTGTGTCTCATCTCAGGGATAGCTGTGGATGGTCACTCCCTGCTTGTGGGTCCTGTCCACCACTGCTTGGCCACAGAGATAGATGTGCATTTAAAGGCAGGGGTTGGGGAGACAAGGGGGTCCTTTCCAAGGAGTGGAGTTACGGGTTGTTTTAAATTTTCTATCTTGTCTATTTTAAAGCTCATCTTTAATGAATATGCATTATATCCCTAATTGAAAAAAATGAATATTATTTACCTGAGTTTTATGTGACTTGATTCTGCACTAGCAGGAAGTCTTGCTCTTCACTGCAGGCCCTGAGGCCCTGTGGGAAGCCATGAACATCCTGGCTCATCCTGGCCTCTCAGGTCTTCCCCATGGAGCCAGGCAGCAGAGGCCAAGCCACAGAAAAGGACAGGGTGGGACAAGCCTGTGGCCCCAATTCTCAGTCTCAGGAAACTAAGGGCACTGAGTCATTTCAAAGATTCCCCAAGGAAAACCACTGCGTTTTGCAAAACATCTTAGAAAGGGTCTGGTCTGTAGGCTGGAGGAAAATACATTTTTTTCTTTATATTCTACTTTTAAGAAAAGCAGAGAAAGAAAGGAAGCCCCATTCCCTGACCTAAAATGATAGATGGGAAATGGGTGGGTCACTAGGCTGGGAAGCCACGCCACTTCCAAGTAACCTGTGGAGGGGGGGTGCGGGGTGTCTGATAATCCTTCCGTCCTTACCAAAGTCTCCCAGCCCTTGGCCCTCCTCTATTCCTATAACCCCATGTGGTGTGGGGGTTCCCTGTGAGCTTTGTCCTCCATCCCAGGGGACTGCTTCTACCACTGGGGTCAGAGCTCACTCAAGAACACAGGCCTGGTATCCATCCAGGGTCACACAATGGCTCCAACCTCAGTCTATCACAGTAAGATCCACAGTGCCCTCTGGTGGCTCTAAGGTGCCTGGCCTCTATCAAAACCCCCAGCCTCCATTTCTGGACCTTCTTGCTACAGGCAATGGAGAAATAGGGTAGACAACCCTGTCCAAGACCTATTGGGTCCAGGAGGGCTCAAGTCGGGGGGTGGGGGGTGGGGGGTGGCCAAGAGTTCGCACGTTCTTAGCCTGTTCAGGTCATGGGAACCTGTAGGCTGACAGAGGAAAGTGCTCTGTGTCCTTACTAGGGACCTCCGTGCCTTCACAGGGGACAGGACTCCCTGCTGCTTCCCAGGGAACCGCTATGCAGAGAGTGTCTCAAGTATTTAAGGTGTCCTGGACCTATCCCTGGGCAAGAAGACATGGGCTTTGTCTCTCCAGTATTTAGGAATCCAAGGGAGGTGCATGCCCTGTAGTCAGACTGTGAGGAAGGGTAGACAGCCTGGGCCCTGAGGAACGGGGAGAGTACACAAGGAATCCCCATGAAGAGGCTACACCCCACTTGTATGACAGCCCCTGTACCTAAGGGCAGTTCGTTACTCTGGGCCTCAGGCGTCTTTCTCAATGGGACTGTTTCCCCACACTGAGGAGGGAGAACACACAGCTCCGACTCAGATCCCTGCGGTCTCTTGGCTGGACCTTTATGCTTCTGCCTTAGGCTTTGGTGCCTAAGGAGGAGTCTGACAAGGTTGCCCCTGTGGGTTGTTACCCCACTGCCATTGACACACCCCAGGGTGGATCCCAACACTGTCTTGAACTCAAGTTGAGAGAAAGCACCAGAGAGATGGGCTGACACCATCTGACCAGACCGTGGAAGCAGATCCCTAATGCCCAGAGCAGGAAGGCAGACAAGAAGGGCTTTTCTGAACCCATTTCTATCCAAGGAAGCTGGAGGTTCCTTTTAGAGAGACTCGGGGCTTTTAGTTTGGAGCTTGTATGGGAAACTGAGAGGTGATCAAATCCTTTTGCAAACCAAGGAAAACAAAGTTCGGAACACAGACTTATTCTTGCAAGTCTCAGGAGCCAGGCACAGCAGCACGCCCTGTGGTCCTAGCTACTGTGATGCAGATCAGGGCCCATGCTGAGCATCATGTCCAGAACCTACCCAGTGTCCACAGCAGGGATTCAGAACACAGAGTGACTTCCAAACTAAGACACTAGGGCTCCCTGGTAGCATGAGCCAGAGCAGCGTGAGGAAACATCCCTAAAGAGAGTTCCCTGAGCCACCATTCTCTGGCTGGGTAAGCGCCCCAGCCTGCTGTGGGTCCCTGTTGTCACTTTCCCTCCTACAGCTTGGCGCCACATTCTCCCTGGAGAGCCTTGGCTTGCCCACTAGCTTATTCTGTAGTACTAGTGACCCTCTCAGGATGGCTATGACAGATATGAGGAGCTTCCACCTGCTATAGGTGAGAACCGGCCTATGCCAGAAAGGGAAGATCATAGCCCAGAAGCATGGGCTAGACCTCTGGGCAGCAAAAGAGGCTTTTCTGGGGCCCAGCACCACCAGGAAGGTTACCTGCGGGACAGGAGGGTGGGACAGTGTGTATGGCTAGACACATGCCGACGATGTTATCATGGCGGGTAAGACCTCAGGGCCTGGCCCAGAGCCCTGACTGGACTTTAAATGGGCTCTCTGAAGACTGAGCTTGAGGAAGCTCACCGAGGAAGGTGCCGACTCTGTCTCTCATCTCTGCAGTGTGTGGAGCAGGCTGGGCCCATGCTGGCAGTGTGGCACTTCCCAGTAACCGTGGCTGCACGTAAATCAGTCCTTTGGAAGAACATCCCAGACAGAAGGAAGATCAGCCAAGCGGGGCTGTGCAGACCACAGACATGGCGGAGACCTAGTCTGTGGCTCTCACTTTCTGGGCCACAGGACCCAGTTCTCCCTTTATATAGTCTGAGAGGCCCGTTGGCTATTGGGCAACTCAGTAGAGGCCCTCTGCACCGGACAGGGCTGGAGGAAGTATTTTGAACTTACAGCTGTGCCCCCGTAGGTTCTGGTGTGGTGGAGGGTTGGCCTATGGGAAGACTGAGCTCTGCACACTTGGGGGAGACATTCTGTGCCCAGATCTAAGGCCTTGCCATGAATGCAGTTGTTCCCTAACCTGCACAGGACTGCATAGGACTGGGCATCACCCTGAGTGACAAGTGCTTGACTCTCTTGGGGACAAGAAAGAAAGCAAAGATAAGGTATGGTGCCAGGTAGAACAGGATGCCACGAGAGATGGCAGTTTCTTATGGTGACACGACCCCTTCCAAAACAGCAGACACAGGAGAGGGGCCAAGGTAGACCCTGGGAGAAAGCTGGGAAGGAGGCCCCCATACAGTGAGGTGAGGGGGTGGCAACATTTTGGAAGGTTGCCTCCCACGTGTCGGACATGGTTCTTTCTGAACTCCCAAGCCTCAGGTTCATATCCATCAGATGTCAAGGGTGTGCTTCGTGGGGAGAAAACCTGAATATAGTTCACAGTATCATGCTGGTCATGTCCATGTGGAGCCAGGCTGGGGGTGGGGTGCTGTTTGAGAAGGGTGGTTTCCATACTCCAGGGAAACCAACTTCTGGTCACGCCACTGTCCCTAGGGTGAGGTCCCATGAGACTCGGGCCTGTCTCCAGGGGTTACTGGGTCAGAGCACGGGCTACAGGGCCTCTGCGTTGCCACTTCAAAGCAGGCAGGCTTATCCACATCCCCAGCACCCATGCTCCTACCTGCCCCACCCTTTCTTGTCTTGTTTCCCCACTCGTGCCCAAAGGGCTCACTTAAAGCTGACATCTCTGCCCACAGCTTAGGGTCTGTTTAGCCTGACTCAGCCTTAGAAGAGGTTTCCTGGAAACCAGAGTGTTTCCCTTCAGTTATTGCTGTGGGTCTGGTTCTGATTTCTAAGCACAGCTGGGCCCAGCAGGAGAGGCAGAGAGAGGACTAGAACAGCTGACCTTGGGGCTGAGGAGGGACTCCCTTGTGGCCAGCATCTCCTTCCACCACAATTCCCCTCATCTTCCTTGTTCCCCCAAGGCTGGGGATTGAACCCCAGTACCCCACAGTGCTCCTGACTTCCCCACGCCTCCTGTTGCTGCCCCCCTTCCTGCCCACCCCAGGACCATTCAACTAACTTGCCCGCTGTTTGCTATAGTCACTGCATCCAGCAGATCCTGGAGGCTGTTCTCCATTGTCACCAAATGGGGGTCGTCCACAGAGACCTCAAGGTGAGTTTCTTCTCTGCTCTGTGACAGGTTGTCACCCACACCTTCCAACCATGTAAAAGGAGGTGTATGAGGGAGGTGGCATGTGAGGGAGGTGGGGTTTGGAAGGCATGTGTGCATACTATGTGCTTGCACGAAGGAGCGTGAGTGCATGTGTGTCCGTGTCTGGGCAGGGCCATGTACACATGTGTGTACATAGAGGCATGAGTGCATGTGGATATGAATAGCTGGGTGTGTGCATGAACGTATGTGCACATATGTGATGTGCAGCTGCACACTAACAACCTAGCACCTCTATCAATTCTAGAACCGTCCGGTTAGCAGAGGTATACTCAGATTCTCACTTTCTAGTCCCCTACCAAGATGGAGCTCTCGAGGCTGGGGGCAGGGATGACTCGGGCCAGGGTGGGAGGAGTAGGAGTAGACTGACGTGGCCAACTCCTCTCTGATCTCTTTCCAATTCAATAATGCCCACAGCTAGACTACGGGCTCCAGGTTCTGTTCAAAAGAAATTCTGTAGCTCGGCGTGATGGCTCATCCCTTTAATTCCAGTGCCTAGGAAATTGAGGCAAGAGGCTCAGGAGTTCAAAGTTAGCCTAGGGTACATAGCATTGAGGGCAGCCAAGTCTACATGAGACCCTGTCTCGTGAGAAGAAAACTAATGACTCTGAGCTATCTAAGGACCCCTCTCCCAGCCCCTTCTTGCCTGTAACCTCTCTTTTTCCAAGGCCTGGTTCAGCCTCTTGCTGAATCCACCTGCTTGGGGACACTATAGATGTCAGTCCTGGCCTGGACATCTTTAAGGCCGACCTTCCCCTGAACCTCAGTGCTAACTGGGGTGGTGATTCCTTCATAGACTAGAGACTTCATAGACTAGGGACCAGTCTTTGCAGTTGTTCTGGGAAAGGTGTTACACAGAGTAGGCCCAGGATGTCCCCTGCATCTCATCATGTGTCCTTGAACATCCTGCTCTGTCTTATCTGGGTCAGCTGTGCACAAGACCCCTGAGACAAGGGGGTCTATACCACTGATTATATGAGGTGCAGGCACTGTGCTTGCAGAGAGTTAACGCCGAGGGCTAAGGCAGAGAAGTATGTGTTCCCTAACATCTCCAGGTTTGGGCAAACAAGATCTTCCTTTTGAGAGAATAGAATGCCCCTTCTCTCCTGGAGGAAACCCCACCGTCTTGATGAGGCAGACCCACCGATGACACAGGACTAGGTTGAAGCTACAAAGTCAAGACAAGGCAGGAGGGAACGTGTGTAGCCGGTGTCTCTGGGTGTGATTGTGAAGGAGCCAGAGTACAGCTCAGCCTCTACAGCCCGACTACTGCCTCTTCCAAAGTCCCAGACTTTCTTACCTTGCACCTTCTAGAGCTCCCATGTGATGACACATTTTCAATGTAGGAGCAGAGTGCCTGGGGCCCCTGCCATGCTCGCAATGGCAGAATGAAAATGGGTAAGGCTGAGTGTGACCCCTGCCTGTCACCAGAGGGGAGAGAGGTCTAGGAGATCTGTAGCCTTGGGCTTGCTTACTTCACACTCACAGCTAAAGCCTTTGTGGAGCTCCAGTCTGCCAAAGGCCCCGAGAACCCAACTCAGGAAGCCCGCATCTTTCTGTGTAGGCGGGCGGGCATATTTTGGTTCCAGGAGTCATATTAAGCCATGTAAAGTCTCTGAGGTGGATAACAAAAGCAGGCCGTGGCAGTTATGTGGTCTGGCTGTAGTAGGATCCCAGGAGTGAGGTGCCTCTGTGCCGAGAGCTGAAGAGCCCCCTGGTGGTCAGAAGCTGGGAACTTCCCTCTGAGAGCTGATTCCTGCAAGAGCTGCCGGACAGGCTGCTGTGGTTGGAGGTTAGACCAAAACAAAAGCCCAGGGAAAGCAAACTGCAGAGGGGGCCTCTCAGGCCATCAACAACCCAGAGACAACAGCCTCTCTGGCCACTTCTTCAGGACAAAACAAATACTCCTCCAGCTGAACCAAGAATGATTCTCCATGAGGACACTTTTCCCACGTGTGGGTGCAGACAACTAAGCGGCCCATGGCTCATTTCTGTCCCGTGCAGTAGTGCCGACTGGAGCTGGGTGGGACTTGGGTGTTCTTCCACGTCCTGTGAAGACCATTGCCCAAGCCCCTGGACTCTCCACCCTGTCAGATAGGAGACGGGCAAGGCTGGCCTCTATCAGTGGGGCGAGCCCGCAGTGGAACTGTTGAGGGTGAGCTGGAGATTTTGTTCCCATTTTAGAAAGCAGGGTATCCAAGTTCAAACTGAGAGCCAACTTCCCTTTGAATGACTGGGGCTGCCATCCTTATCCTGGAGAGGAACGGAGCTCTAGGTCTAGGACCTCCATGTTGGGAGGCACAACGTGCCTCCCTGTCCAGCAAACTGCTGCGGTCTCTGTTTTGTGGCCCGCCCCTCACAACTGCTCGCGGTGTGAACCCTGTGCCCTGACGGCCGGCTCTCTCCCTGTAGCCTGAGAACCTGCTCCTGGCCAGCAAATGCAAAGGGGCTGCAGTGAAACTGGCAGACTTCGGCCTGGCCATCGAGGTTCAGGGAGACCAGCAGGCATGGTTCGGTGAGTGTCAGGGGGCGGGCAGAGGGTACTGGCAGTTCCTCGTGGCCCTTCATGGTCCCTTCCCCTTTGATAGGATTTGCGGGCACGCCAGGCTACCTGTCTCCCGAGGTCCTTCGGAAGGAGGCGTATGGCAAGCCTGTGGACATCTGGGCATGTGGTAAGGCCTGTGTGTGAGAGAGGTGGCGGGGTTGCATGGTGCGTGCGTAGTAGTATTTCTGGGATCGGTCCCTCTGCCCTGAAGTGTGCAGGCGGCTGGCTTACCTTGCCCTGAACCAAGTACGTGTCATACCTGCCTCTCTCTGGGCTGCCTTAGGGGTCTCACACCATGACTACATTTACCAATGTGCCCCAGGCCAATTTGTTTGTCTGCCTGTGCTCATTGTAGGTCTGTTCCCAGAGCAAGTGGACACCAGGATACAGGGGCCGGGGGCTGTCGGACCACAGGGCAAGGTGGCTCCTTGGTGGGCTCTTCTCTTCCTGGTGGGGATACAGCAGAGGAGGCTGGCCAGGCTCCCTAGTGAAATAGGGTGGAGATGGAGCAGGGACAAGAGGCCGTTTGTGCCGTCCTCCCCGTGGTGGAGGGGCGCAAAGGGACACTGAGGACTGACCCTGGTGCCCCTCAGGGCTATGCTGCTCACCTCCCCATCCACAGGGGTGATCCTGTATATCCTGCTGGTGGGCTACCCACCTTTCTGGGATGAGGACCAACACAAGCTGTACCAGCAGATCAAGGCTGGGGCCTATGATGTGAGTGGGCACCGGTGTGGAGGGTGGGGACTGCCACACCCTGGGTCTCCCCTCTTCTCCATGACCTCTGCCTGGGGGAAAGGGCTTCAGCCTTGCCCTGTGCCCCACTTCCTTCTGTAGTTCCCATCTCCTGAGTGGGACACCGTTACTCCTGAAGCCAAAAACCTCATCAACCAGATGTTGACCATCAACCCCGCCAAGCGCATCACGGCCCATGAGGCCCTGAAGCACCCATGGGTCTGCGTAAGTCATCCTTGGCAACCTCTAGGGGCCAGTTCCTGGTGGGTATATCTAGGGCCCCCAAGATGGCCCTGGCTTCTGTTCCTTGTGTCTGACCACTCCCCTGGTGTATAAAGGACAAGACTTGAACTTGGAAATAAGTTGGGGACAGCAGGTGGGAACAAGTGATCTCTTATTGTCATTGTGGCTGGCCCTAGAGTGCCACCACCCTGAACCTCTCTCCCAAGCCTCCTTGGCTTTCCCCTCTGGGGACAAGGTTGATGCTTCTAAAGAGCCTCACTGCCCTGTGACCTCCCTTCTCCCAACAGCAACGCTCCACGGTGGCCTCTATGATGCACAGACAGGAGACTGTGGAATGTCTAAAGAAGTTCAATGCAAGGAGGAAGCTCAAGGTAGGCCGGACTCTGTCCCCATCCCTGTTTCCTGGTAGGCCCCTGCAGAAGAGGAAGCGGGAGAACCCCCCAAATGCCAAATCAGAGGATTCAGATGCTGGACCAGCTCCGAGGGTTGAGCTTGGCTCTGGGTACAGAGCTGGTCGCTTCAGCATCCTGAGGGCCAAAGGACCCAAAGCAGGTTTGGTACAGGGCAGAGCAGAAGGATCCTGGTGGGCCAGGCAGGTTAGGGAGGCAAACGGACAGAACTGATCCCGATAATCGCTGGCCAGCCAAGGACAGGGTTAGTTAGACCTGGGAGCCCTTGCTTGACTGAGCTTCCCCCGAAGCCCCGAGGACAGCCCTGACTGCCTGTTAAAAGAATGGTTCTCAACTTGTGGGTCAAGACAAGACTTTGTGGGTCACTCAATAACACAACAGTAGCAAGATTACAGTTATAAAATTATAACGAGATAACTTGATGGTGGAGGGTCACCGCGACGTGAGGTGCCGCAACATTTAGGAAGGCTAAGAACCACTTTGCTGGTTATCACAGTGGCAGACCTTTCTGCCTCCCAGGACTTCTCAGGGATCTTAACCCTGCAATCTGTGGGTAGTGTGAGCTTTAACTGTGGGCATGTGACTTGCCTCCGTGTAACTGCTGGAGGCTCTGGACGTCTTACTTCTCTGGGAGGCTGAGCTTGTAAGCAGGGAGCAGAGACAGACTCTAACAGGGTGGCCCTGACTCTGCTTTTCCTCAGGGAGCCATCCTTACCACTATGCTGGCCACACGGAATTTCTCAGGTGAGACATTCTTCTCCAGGGAAGACGGTGCCTGAGTGCCGCCCTCGTTCTACAGAAAGCCCTTTCTTCTTCACTGGCCCTCGGCCCCTTTCCTCCAGGCCGGCGGGGGCCCAGCTTCTGTCCTCACCTCTAAGATCCACTACCCAGAAGGCCTTTTGGCTTTACTCGTTGGGTAGCTCCTGAGGTCTGCTGTGCCCCCCAGTCCTGCCTCCTCCGTGTCGTTGGGTCTGTGTCCCTCACTTGACACCCCAGTGTCTGTGCTGCCAACACCTGGCCCGCCACCTGTATCCGTCCAAGCATCTGTTGGGCAGCCCTGTGGCCTCCTTGTCCTTAGTACTCTAAGCATCGTGTTGTGTGTGGGAGACAGCTGAAGTGGTGGTGGGGGTGGTGGAGGGGCGTGTGGATAAGATGGAGGTCTGCGCAGGGGTGACTTGTAAGTTCTGGACGGGCCACCCGCCCCGGTTGTTCGGGTGGGTGATGGGAGAATGAAGTCTCAAGGGTCTGTCAGAGACCCGTGGGGCCCACTTGGGGGGACAGTGTTGGCCCCAGTGCCCGGACAGCTATGTCTGTGGCGTCTTCGTCGTCCGATACTATGTGCGAGCGAGCGTTCATGGTCGTCTCTCCTTGTCTGTCTGCATCTGGCACCCTGCCTCCTGTTACTTTGCTGTGATGGTGTACTGCCGGGAATGGGCACACAGTCACACCAACACTAATGGGACTGTCCTGTCTGCTGTGTGCCCCGCATGCCCCACAGGGCACAAGAAGCCCCACTGGGGTGTTCTAAGGAGAAAGGAGGCAAATGCTTTTCAGTGTCAATCGGCCCAATCTTGTTTCACTCCCCTGAGAAAGGGATTCTGGAGCCATCCCCCACCTAAACTTTAACTCTAATCTTCTTCTGCTTCCTTTGTCTCTTCTCTTTCCTCACCTCGCCCTTCCCCACGTCTGTGTCCGCCCCCCTTCCCCCCCTCGTCTCTAACCCGGTGCTAACAGTGGGCAGACAGACCACCGCTCCAGCCACAATGTCCACCGCGGCCTCCGGCACCACCATGGGGCTGGTGGAACAAGGTAGATGTGTCTTGCCCAGTGTCCACCCGCTCCTGCCCATTCCTCCTGTTGGCATGCAGCCCCCCTGCTGCACGCAGCCACTGGCTAGGCCCCCAGAGCCTCCCCAGAGGCTGGCAGCCCCCCTGGGAGCTCTGCTCCTGTTACATCCCAGCAGAAGCCCCACCCTGGGCAGTAAGGCTGCCCCTCACTCTCATCTCATCATCTGTAAGAGAGAGGTCACATCAAACTCCAGACGCACTTGCCTGAGACCCTAGGTCCTGGCCTCTGGAAGTCTGGAGACCCAATTCAGAATGACCCTGATCTCATAGGAAGCCACTAAGCCTGCTGCTGGAAGGGGAGCCTTTGGATCAGGGTTTAGGGCATAGGGATGTTGTCCCAAGGAGCTGTATGGCCCAAGGATCTGGTGATCTTTGCTACTGAGTTCTCCAGAGTGAAAGTGGGGTGCCGTCAGTGCCTGGAACTGAAGGGTTCTTTCGGAAGACCCTTCTTACTTGGTCCCAGACTCCCTGGGTGGGGGGGAGGTAGCCTCTGTCAATCTGTTCCTTATATGGTGTGGGACTCTCTGAGGGCTAAGTGACCCAGAGCCCTCATCATGGGCTCCATAGCCACCATCCAAACTGAGTGCTAGCTAGCGCAAGGTTCGAGCAGCCATTGAGCACATAGGCTTAAGATAAGCTCCAGTTTCTCCACAGCCTTGAGTGTCAGCTGAGGACAGAGCACAAGTTGCACAGCCTGATGAGGTCCAGCTCTTTCCACATGCCTGCCTGGATCCACCTCACAACACCACCAGGGTCACAGCCATGCTTTGCCAGCTAGGGGCTCCTTCTCTTGGTGTGGGGGGGGGGTGCTTAGGTCACCCTAGACAGGTCTGTTCTGCCCACAGGGGACCAATGTGGATGGTCCCACGTCCATATTATATAGCCCTTTTGAAGCCCATGAAGGGTTTACTTTTCAAAAAAAAAAAAAGATAAAGCTAGTGGCTGCCAGGGCAGCCCTATTGCCAGGGGACAGCCGTGTGAGACAGGTCACCTCTGAGCCATGCTCCGCCCAAGACTTCTGCTGCAATGCTCGCCTGCCTGCAAGTGAGCGAGGGCAACCTTGCATGAGGCTGCCTGCATGTTGTGGCTCTGCCTCTGGTGCTGAGGGTCACTCTGTCCTGGAGGGAGGTCCGTGCATGTCATCAAAGCTCAGCATGGCTGTCCATAGGGACTAGATAGAGGGCGAGGCAGAGCTGAAGGTCCCATCTACTCCTAGGTTGGCCCAGCCCATCCACTCAGTAAGGGCATATGTTGGGGGTCTTCCTTCTCCATGATTCTGTCCCACACGCCAGTGTGGCGGAGCACCTTGACAGCAGAAAGGCCCTTGCTATAGAGCGAGTTGCACTTTGGCTTCTGCCACCCCTCCCCCACTGAGCAGATATGCGCAATCCGGTGCCTTGTGACTGACTGCCAGGCTGGCTGTGGGTTGGAGGTAATTGCTTGGCCTGAGGCCTGGAAATGGAAAATGTCCTCCTGAGTTGGGTCTGAAGAGCCCCAACTTTAGGTATCTGGAACCCCATGGTTGTTTAGTCCACTTTTGGCTCCGGCTGCACCTTCTAAATCCTTTTGACTTGAGACACTGCAGGAGTGGCTCCTCCTGTGTGGGTGGAGGGTGCAGGTTCCTGGCTGCAGGGAACTGTAGTTAATCCAAGAGGTGAGAGCTGGAGAAAAGCAGCCTCCAGGAAGCCTATGGCCAGAGCCATGCAATCCAGGAGGCTGGGCCAGGCACCGATGCTGTGTCTAGCGCGCACATGGGCAACCAGTGAGAGGAGCAGGAAATCCTGAAATGACAGTGACGTCTTCCCCGGGTTTTCTAGGCCTGAGCCATCGACATGGCTCATTTGGGCCCAAGTGTGGTATAGCATGCTTGGCAGTAATGTGTACACCCCCAAATAAACCATGTCCTCTTTCTACAGATACCATCCCCAGTAGCACAGCTTAGAACTGTGATTTTGATAGACTTAGGGACTTAAATGGAACCCTTTTAGGATCAAAGAGAGTCCTGGGACCTCAGCAGGCCTAACCCTTCCTGTGTGTCTTTCCCTGTGAGAACCCTCCAAGGATGTCTGAGGGATATCGAAACACCACTCCTGAATCTCAGACCAATAGTGGCCTTCACTAGGTTCCAACACAGAATCCAACAGGGGACATGCCAGGTTGGCAGTATGGTCTGCTAGGGGTAGGACCTTCTGCAAATAGCCTGTTGAACCTGTTGAAAAATTGCTACCTCTTAGAAATGTTCCTCTTCCCCTGCTGCCCAGAAAGCCATAACAAGTAATCAAGGGCTGTCCTACTTCCTTGGGTTCCAGGGAGGGACCCATCTCCCAGCTTGGTTGGGCCCAAGTGTCGGTAGAGAGCAGGTATCAGGTTCATGCCAAGTACCCATGCCAAAGAAGGCCATGCTGCTGGTACAGTGCAGGTCTCTAGGGATGAGCCATGTGGGAAGATGGAGGGGAGAGCAGTAGACCAGGGGGAGGACTATACCAGGAAACTCTAGGGATTGTCTAGCTATATATCAGAGGCGTTTCAAAGTCCACTCTGGAGAGAAATGGGAAGTCAGCATCTGTAGCCCTAGGAACAGCCCTTGGGGCTACCCTAGGATTGAAGGTCTAGAGAGCCCCAAGTCTATAGCTGGCATGTGGAAGGCAGCTTCTCTTCAGAGAGAACTGCTTATGACAGAATTTTTGAGACAAGCGTCAGAATCATGATGAGGGAAGGCTGTTGGGAACCAGGGCCCACCACAGAGGAACTCCAAAAGCCCTGCAGGTTCCAAGACAGTATGTGGCTTCAAGTAGCCATGTCCTCATGTCCCAGCGTACAGATCCTGGCGATGGTAAGGGGCTCAAACTTTGTCATCTGGCTAGGGAGGGAGGTAGTCAGCAGGCAGCAGTGGGGTCCAGGTCTGGGCTCTGAAGAAAACGCCCTCAGAGCTGTGGGCACACAGAACCCTTCAGAGTTCTTACTCAAGAAGAATGTGGCAGCCGGGCAGTGGTGGCACACGCCTTTAATCCCAGCACTTGGGAGGCAGAGGCAGTCGGATTTCTGAGTTCAAGGCCAGCCTGGTCTACAGAGTGAGTTCCAGGACAGCCAGGGCTACACAGAGAAACCCCATCTTAAAAAAAAAAAAAATAGAATGTGGTCTACAAGTTTGCAATTCTGATCACAGCAGTGGCATTGCTGCTGTGACAAGACCGTGTTTGACTATGTTACAGCCTCAGGACTAAATATGCTATCCCCAAGTCCCCACCAAGCCTGCTGTAGGCAGCATGGGTTCCCCACTAGTAGGCAGGAGAGCCAGAGGTCAGGTATGGCCAGCCAGTGTCTAGCTGTACGGGATGTGTGGGTAAGGGCTTTGGGGACAAGGGACTTTGTACCATGCTCCCATGCTATGCCAGCTGTGACTGCCTCTAACCTGCTGTGTTGGCCAAATGGCCACTTGGCTCTTCTTGGGGACAGGCTGGCTTTGCTGCCCTGTGTGGGGCCTTTGCGAACCAACACAAATCTTGTTTTCTCTCTCTTCCTCTCTTCCTTCCTCACTCCCTCCTCTCCTCACCTTCCCTTTTCTGTAAGGTAAGCTGACTTTCTCTCTCGCTCTCCGTTTTTATTGTTTTAATTCTGTAATTAAAACTCTAAGCTCTGCTCTAGCGGGTGCAAGTTCTGGGGCAAAGGCAAGACCGTCCCGATCTCCAAGGGGAGTGTTGGAACCAAGGGTTCCATTTTCTGGGCCCAGATGTCTGCCAGGGCTCATGGGCAAAGAGGTTGGTGTTGGCCCCCGTCACGGCCACCAAGAAGTAGTCCCATGGCAAGGGCTGCTGGGACATTCAAGGGGAGGACGGGGAGGCCAATCGGTATAGCCCTGGTGCAGAAGTTTGTTGGCCATCAGAAGGTGGAGGGGTGGGGGCTGGGTCAAGCCCTTTGGTGTGACCCAGCTTTGGCTCACCATCTTAGTGGGAACACGGGAGTGCAGAGGGCAGGGCCAGGTTGAGCATGTCTTTCCCTTTGCATCCTGATGCCTTCCAATCCTGACCTGGCGCCGTCCTGGGAAATGGGGGGGGGGGGGGGGGGGGTGGGGCAGATCATCCTGCCTGCCTTTCAGGCTCAGAACAAAGAGGCTCCGAAGTGCCTTGCAAGGAGCTCCTGAACCATTGAAGATGCTGGGGTGGGGAGAGAGGGTGGTCCTGGATGAGGCTCCCAGGGCAGCTTGGCTCAGCAACCCTGGAGGTTCTGCTGCTGCTAGGGCCAGGCCAGGTGCCAAGGCCACACTGCCTCTGGCCTCAGGTTATTGGACCTCGGGGCTTTACTCTTGAAGAAAGGGAAGGGGTTGGGGAGGGGTGGGAGCAACAGTGACCTTTGGCCCTAGGAACTCACGGTCCCTCCTTCCTTCCCAATGCAGCAGCCAAGAGTTTACTCAACAAGAAAGCAGATGGAGTCAAGGTGAGGCACCAACCAAGCCCTTTGTAGGGTACAGGGGAGGAGACCAGAACCTGCAGCTCTGGCGTTGACCCCAGGGTTCTAGCTTCACCACGGCCCAACAGATGCTTGAGCACCCTTTCTTCCCTAACAACTCTTTATCCTTCTCTCCACAGCCCCAGACAAACAGCACCAAAAACAGCTCGGCCATCACCAGCCCCAAAGGATCCCTCCCTCCTGCTGCCCTGGTACTGAGCCCCTGCCCCTGTCTCATCTCACTGTCAGAGAGGCCCTACAAGGCAGGGTCTGGTGAGACTTTGCCTGTCTCTGACCAAATTAGTCCCACATGGAGACAGAATGGAATTGGGGAGGGGAGGGGTGCCAAGAGGAGAGGTCCCTGTCAGGGAACCCCAGATCAGTCAGATAGAAAACTGCTTGGTGAGCCCTTCCCTGGGACCCCTCCCCCCCCCAGGAACCCCGGGTGCTGGAGAGAGAGATGACTGCCCAGTTCGATGACTTCTGGACCATCTTACCTTCAGAAGCTCTAGTGAGAAGCAGTCTGGATGCCACTGAGGGAGGCCAGCAGCCTGCTGGGGATCCCTGCCCTCTGCAGGGACCTCCCTTTGTACAGTTGGCCAACCCAGCTTAGAGGGGCCCAAGGGTGGTCTCTTCAGATACTGTACCCTGGAGTACTGCATCCTGAGTTTCCTGGGGGACAGCAAGGCCGTGGTGATGTCACGGGGGAGGTGTGTGGTTGAAGGAACAGTGGGCTTGCCCACTTGTGACTACACTCGTCAGAGCCGTATACCATGTTGGTCTGTGGATTACAAAGAGAAAAGCTTGGGGACTATACTCTTCCTTGTTCCCTGAGAAGGTACTGGGCCATCTCTGGTCTCCTTGCTCCGGGTGACTTTTGTTCAGGTGAACCTCTCCGCTGCTTTCCCGGGGATGTGGAGCTGTAGTCTCAGGCACCAGCCTTCTGAACCACACCGTCTTAGGAGTTTGCTGGTAGCATGCTTGGCCGGCCCCACAGGCCCTAGGCAGGTGTTCCCCAGAGGAAACCTTTGCCAGATCGGGGAGCCCCCTGAGAGATCCATCCTGGCTAGAGTCTGAGAGCTGCTCAGAGCAGTAGGGCTTTGGCGGGAGGGTGCCAGGCGTCAGCTCACCTGGTGCCCGGGGTGGCTTACATCGGCCTCACAGCCAGCCCCACCTTGACCCAGTCCATCCCATATGCCACCCCAACCCCCACAACATCTCCAATCCTGTGCCCACTTCCACACTGGGTCAGGAGGTGGGGAGAACTCCCAGAAACAGAACCCACACACACCTACAGTTTCTCTCAGGCCCTGTGAACTCCATCTTTCCCTGCCTCTGGCCTGGGCAGATCTTCCGGTTGCATCTGTCGGGCCTACTCTACACTCACCCAGGGCCATCGCTGACCACCCGCTGCCTCCATCCCTACCGGGCCATCTTGCTGACCTCCTCCATCCCTGTCCCTCTGCTCTACACTCTCTCTGGGCAGACCCTGGCGGCTGCCCGCTCCTCTGGCTCCTTGGCTCCCCACCCTCTGCTTCCTTCTTTCTCACTCTCCCTCTCTTTCTTTCCTTCCTCTGTCTGCCGCCCTCTATAGGAGCCTCAAACCACCGTTATCCATAACCCAGTGGACGGGATTAAGGTACTGCCACGCCTCACTCCTCACCCTTTCCTTGGGCAGGAGGTATGGGCCCAGGAGGAGGGTGTGGACGGTGACCTGGGGGAAGCTTTTGTGCCTATGATAGAGAGCAGATGTGTAGTGACCCCAAAGGCAGGGCAGAGCCTGC
>JADRCD010198597.1:18148-32636 GCA_019843815.1 Montemys delectorum | reverse complement strand
TAGACTAAGTATACACCCGAAGAGATATCCACAGAGGGCTCAGAGTGAGTAGAGGGAGCAAGAAGAGAGAGAAGAGGGAAGAGGGAGGAGGGAGAGGAGGAGGAGAGGTCCTGAAAAGGAGGAGGCTCTGCTGGCTGCCAGGGCTCAGGACGGAAAGCTGGGGTGTACATCTGACAGAGAAGAGGCCCCAGAGATTTGCACCCAAGAAAATACTGAAGGCCTACATAGGATGGTCAGGGAAAGATGATGTTTCCTGTGATACATTAGGAGATGCTTTTTTTGTCTGTAAGTAGAAGAAGTTGGTAGAGTGGCTGCTGGGGACAGTAAATGCAGACCTAGTATCTTAGTCAGGGCTTCTATTCCTGCACAAACATCATGACCAAGAAGCAAGTTGGGGAGGAAAGGGTTTATTCAGCTTACTTCCACATGGCTGTTGATCACCAGAGGAAGTCAGGACTGGAACTCAAGCAGGTCAGGAAGCAGGAGCTGATGCAGAGGCCGTGGAGAGATGTTTCTTACTGGCTTGCTTCCCCTGGCTTGCTCAGCCTGCTCTCTTATAGAACTCAAGACTTCCAGCCCAGAGATGGCACCACCCACAAGGGGCCATCCCCTCTTGATCACTAATTGAGAAAATGCCCACAGCTGGGTCTCATGGAGGCATTTCCCCAACTGAAGCTCCCTTCTCTGTGATAACTCCAGCCTGTGTCAAGTTGACACACAAAACCAGCCAGTACACCTGGTTTTCCAAATGAGGGAGAGAGACTGATGGTGGCTATGGAGCAGTCCTGTCCAGGAAGGAGCAAGGTCTCAAAGAGAAGAGCTACCCTTTATATCTGCAGAAGGTACCACAGCCCCTCACCAAGATGGAGACAGCCATTCCACCCTTCCATTTTTCCATTGGGGGACAGAGGCCATCCACTCTGACAGACACAGGGGTGATGAGATGCCCTAGCATGAGTGTAGACTCTTTTACCACAGGCTCACATGACTGAGCACTTGGATCCCTGCTGATGGTGAATTCTGGGAGGTTGTGGAACCTTTAGGAGGTAGAACCTCACTGGAAGAAGTGACTCACTTGAGGTTAGAGCCTGGCCTGTCCACTCTGCTTCCTGACTATTTATGAGAGGAGGGCAACTATCTCACACACTGCCCTACCTTCCTTCCATGAAGGACTGTATCTCCTCTGACTGTGAGCCACAGGAACACTTCCTCCTTTAAGCCACTATGTCTCAGCACTTTGGTCACAGCCACAAGAAAAGCAGGCTGTGCCCAGCTTTAGGAGGGTGATGAAAGTGGAGACAGGCTTTCTGAGAGCCACGACTCCCCAGTCCAGGTTCTAGAATCAGGAAACACTTACCCTTCAAGTAGGGACGGGCTGGGGAGCAGAGGGATTTCAGAACACCTTGTCTCTGCATGGCTGAGAGAGGTATATGGTGCTTTCTTGACAGACTGCTTTAGACTTGTTCCAGTTCTACAACACCATGGACTCTCCTCAGAGACTAACAGGGTTAGCCAGAGTTCCATTTCAGAGAAAGGCCTCACGTCCCACAGACCCCTGTCAGTCACTCAGCTGAACAAGTGGAAAATTGGATTTCATCTCCTCTGCTGGATTTCATTTCCTCCTGCTAATGACAGGAACTGGGTTTCAGAGAGGGAAGAAAAGGCCCTGGGTCAGTGCCTCAGAGCAGTTGCTCTGTATTTGAGGATTCTAGAAAAATGGTGGCTAGGACAGAGCACCTTTGGTGGCTCTGCCTATGACAGCCCAGAGAAGGGAGCCTGGCACAGAGGGGGTTCAGTGGTATCTTCTCTGCACGAATGAATGAATTGTGCTTCGTTTTACAAGATGCCCGTCATGTGCCAGCCAGGTCCTCTAACTGCCTCCAGCTATCATCATCCTGCACCCTGGTCAGGTGTCCACGATTTGAACATGTTAACGTTGCCTCCTCCTCTGTGAAGGGAGCCATCCCTGAACATGCCTCCAGGATCAATAAACAGAATTACTGTACTTCACTGTGGTTTGAATTCCTTGCGATGCAAAAGGCCTTGCATCTTATACTCATTACATCCTGTTGTTCTAGAAAACTTTGCTGTAGGTGTTCCCAGGTCACACCAAGGGAAAGATGTTTACAGCAGCCCATGTGCATTTACTTTAATGCTCAGGAATCCTTACATCCTCTGCTTGGGGTCAGTGAAGATGAAATGTGTGGATGGGACAATTTGGGGCTGAGGACTCAACCTTCCCATTGTCATTGGGCACTCACTGGTCTTGGGCCACTGGCCTGACTTCTCTGCATTGAAGTGTCCCTCCTCCAGCCACTGCTAGTGGATGGCCTACCCAAGTGACCTCTCTGCATCTCAGTGTCCTTCCTCCAGGCACTGCTAATGGATGGCCTATCTAAGTGGCTTCTACTTTGAATAAGATTCACTGCAGTAGATATCTGATGTGTTTCTGGAGGCTCTCAGTTACATTTTCTTGTTCCAGTGTTGGGAATGGAAATTGGGCCTTCACATAGGCTACCCAAGCTCTCTCTACTCAGCCACAGTTCTTCCTCTTTTTTTGCTTTGAGACAAGATGTCACCAAGTTGCTCAGCTTGTTCTTGAATTCCTTCTGTAGGTCCAAGCTGACCTCCCAGTCTGGTCCTCTTGCCTTAAGTCTTGTTGAGTACCTGGGGTTGTGGGCTGGGTCACTAGGCTTGGCTTTGTTTTAGTTTCTCTATAAAGGATATGAAATGTCTTGAGTAATAAGTCTTCATGAGGCTTCAGCAGTTCTGGGAACCAACCAGTGGTGTCTTGTGGGGCCTGAGCTTCACAGAGGAGAGGCTCCTGCCCTCCCTCGGGCCCTCATTTATCTTCTCCCCTAGGTAATGATATAAACCCCACTAGGATGGCCTCTTCTCTTTATTGTCCTGGAGCCACCCTCCTCCCGTAAGCCTATGATGGAGTCAACAGTGTCAGAGGATATTTAATCTCCCAGCTTCACCTCCTGCAGTCTCTTGCATTAATTTTCTTCCTTCACTGGGTTACTGTGCTGTGCATTTGAGGTTCCCTGGATAGACAGGCAGGGTCTTTATGCTGGACATGGTTCTGGGTTTCTGTTTCTCCAAGTTCTTAGACACAATTGTTTCCATGAAGCTTTTGCCAGATGAGTATACTTATTAAAATAAGTAGTGGTCACTGGGGGGGGGAGTGGGAATGACTTAGTACACCCAGAGCTGCTGAGCGAGCCCAATAGCCTGAGTGCCTGCTTCAGTCGCACATACACTGAAATGACAATAACGTAGGGGCGGTCAGTCTAGCCCCTCTGCACAAGGGTGACATGCAAATCTGCTAAGCATTCTATAGTTTACACATAAAAAATTTTACAATCATTAAAACAAACAAACAAACAAACAACAACAAAGAACAAAAGTCAAATCCAGCTGTGTGGCTTATGGCCAGGTGCTGGTGGGACAGGTAGCAGAAAGTCTGGGGCTCTCTGACCACCAGTATGGCCAAGCCCAAAAGCTCCAGGTTCAGTGTGAGACCCTGTCTCAGAACTGAGATGGAGAGTGATTTGTGAGAACACCTTGGGGACCTTTATGTGCATGTATGTACATGTGCATGGGCATCCATGAAAACACATGCACAGGTACCACGCCCAAAACACATATGCATGCATACATACACAATAGTCAGTGGGAGACCCGTCTTCAGGATGGTTTGAGAGGTCCTCACTGCAGGGTTGGGGTGGGCTGAGGCCTCTGTGGGTCTGTGGGAGTGGGAAGTTGTTGTGGCCGCAGGGTTGCAGAGTGGAACGCTGCTTAACAGTTCTGTAGAGGAGCAAGTGAGATGTGAGATGTCCTTAGATTCCAGGGACACTTGCCCGGGGAGATTCCAGAAAGTGAACTAGATAGAGGGCTGTGTTAGTGAGCGGGTGGGGGAAGGTCCCACTGGGGATTGCAAGGGTCCCTGTTTAACAATCCACCTTCACAGGCGTGTGCACACTCATTTCTATACTGCACTAGATCAAATCCTAGGAGTGTGTGTGTGTGTGTGTGGGTGGGGGGTGTTGCATGGAGCCTGTTTATCTGGGAGCTCATAGGGAGAAGGGAAACAGGGATAAGAGATCAGGAAATGTGGCTTGCTCTGTCTCCAAATTTCAGAGCTCTGAAGCATGTCAGTGTAAGAAGTGTGCTGAGGAATCTATGCTTATGTATGATGCTTAGCTTGTTTCCCCAGCATTCCCCAAGCTCTGCAGCATGTAGGGAAAGCCGTGCACATCCCAGTCATTGGGAGATGTATTCAGTGTCTTTGGGTTTGATGGACCTTAGAGTTAGTGACAGCATGGGCAGTGGTTAGCCTCACCACCGTTCACTTGGGGCCAGCCCAGCCTCACTCTTCTCCCTCTGACACAGCCCGAGACTGCCAGCCTGGGCATCACTGTCAGTTCTCCACACTTTTCCTCAGTGCACACTGACTCCCCCTCTTCCCTCCCCCTGCCTCATCTCAGCAGAGGAGATGTGACTCAGTCAGCTGGGAGCGAACAAAAGGAAGAGTGGCATATTATCCAAACAGAGGAGGCTTCTCTGACACACAGGGGAGGCTGGCTCAGACTGTTGTTAGATGTCGAAAGGAGGATAAAGGAGACCCCAAAATAGACTCACAGAAGGAGAATCAAGGCCACCCAAGGCTGGGATCTCCCACAGACTCCTGGTAACTTGTGTCTCCACCTCCTCTTGGTGATTCCTCCCCAGAGTGAAAATGGCACAGCTCTGTGTGCGGACTGGGGCTGCCTTTAGGGGCAACTCCAAGTTAACATTTTTGACTTTGAGCTTTTGGAACTTTGACCCTTAACCTGTCCTTCTCCCTGAGTGTCTTGGTTTGAGTGAACTATAATTCTTCAATGAGGAATTATACGGTTCCAGAGCCAGCCTGGCCCCTGTTCAAGGTGTATGCAAGTCCCCTGCTCTCTCTAGAAAGCAACATGGATGAGCTGTAGGGGGTGCTCAGAACCTGTGACTTTGGAGAACACCAGAGCTGAAGGAGGACAGGGGACACCTGATGTGAAATGAGACCCACACGAGTCCACTGTGGATGAAGTCAACCCCTAAAGCAGTGTGTGTGTGTGTGTGTGTGTGTGTGTGTGTGTGTCTGCTGGTGCTGGAGCTGAGTACAGTCAGAAAGAACCTTGATACAGCTGTGGGGATCTCTGTCTATTGCAGCCTCACTGTGTCTTCAGGAAGCTAAGTGCCCAATGCCATGCAGTGGGGAGGTGGGGACCTCAGGAGGGGCTCAGGCATGAGAGCACCACCTCACAGCTGGATTAGCACTGAGACTACTGGATTTGGTGGAGGATTTCATTTCCTTCCCCTTTCCTTTCTTCATCCCATCTGACCCTTCCACCATGCAAACACTGTAATTCTCCTGCAGGAGGTAGCCCCAAGGAGCCATCTTGGAAGTAGAGACTAGGTCCTTACCAGATACTAAATGTGGCCTGCTGATCCTGGAAGCTCAGCTCTGGATGTCACCACCAGACATCCAGTAGTGCAGCAGTGGCACAGACACACCACTTTCCTATTTTATCATGGTATCATGGAGCCCTATGGTATCTCACAGGGCTCCTGTGCTTGGATTTTCTAAGGGAGGTAGAGAGGTTGATGGAGATACCTCTGTGGGGCAAACCCTCTGGGAAGCACACTGGGGTAAGAGGAGAACCTTATGGCTGCCTCTGGATTTCCTGGTAGCTTAGATCATGGGAGAAAGTCACACAGGACATGTATCGTAAGGGGTTGTCTCTAAATAGAAGAGCTGGTGTGGAGCTCTGCCTCTGCCCTTTGCCTCCATAACTTTGACAGGCAAGTACGAGTCCTGTGACTGGCCTTGAGCACACAGACACTAAGGGAACACAAGTGGATCTACATGAGAGAAATTAAATGTGTTTTTATGGTTAGAGCCTGACCTGAGATAGAGTGAGGTTGGAAGGCTAGTTAAGATACTGCTTTAAAAGTTTTGAGGGCTGACGAGATGGCTCAGTGGGTAAGAGCACTGACTGCTCTTCCAAAGGTCCTGAGTTCAAATCCCAGCAACCATCTATACAACTACAATGTATTCATATGGATAAAATAAATAAATAAATAAATCTTAAAAAAAAAGTTCTTTTGCAATAGGAAGTGGCTGCACACATGTGTTTCCTTTTGGGGTGGCTGGAATGCTTCAGAACCTGAAACAGTGACAGTCACATGGCCCTGTCAGTGTGTCTAATGCCATCGAACTGTGCACTGAAGAACAACTCACTCTGCAGTGTGTAGCTTTCCCTTAACCGTGGGGGTTGAGGAGCTGGCTCCACGGTTGACGGTGCTTGCTGCTCAAGGAGGACTGTGGTTTGGTTTTCAGCACTGGCGCTGGGAAGCTCACAGACACTTTCCAGTTCCAGGAGATCTAACACCCTCTTTTGGTACCTCTAAGACACTTGCACTCATGTGGGGTGCATAAACTCACATAGGCATACATGTAAAAATATTGCACCGGTTGATGCATATCTAGAAATTCTAGAAATTCAGGATCTCTAGAATGTCATGCTTTCCCACCTGCCTACGCCCGAGGATCCAAACTGTGGGCTCAGGCAGCTGAGAGACAAAGCACATTGGTTGCTTGCCCAGTGCCACTCCTGTATGTGGAGGCAGGAGGATGGCCTTCTACCTCAGCCTGGATGGTGTCCTGATCTCCTCCATGGCCCATGCTTGAAGCTAGGCTAGTGAGTCTAGCATGACATCAGCAACATGAGACTTTGATAAACATCTCTGAGTTTCAAAGGCCCCTGGCACTCTATGGTCACTCGGCTGGAGGCTCGGCTACATTGCCACTCTGGCTGCTATAGCTGGCTGGGTAACACGGCTCTTTGATCAATCTCCATAAATGACTGTGCTGGGACGTTGGACTTTCCAGTCATTGCTCAGTGTTTCTTCCTGTGCTGGACTGCCCGTGTCCCGAGGAGCAGCAGTTTTTCTTAGACAGCATCATTTGTTCCCTCTCTGCAGGCCTCACCTTGCATCAGCACCTAGTCTAAACAGAGCCCTCTTTCATTTCTCCCTGTGCTAAAGGAGGAAGTCTCACTTGCACTTAGGAGTCCTGTGTGAACCAGATCACATCTATCATTTGCTTGCTCCTGGAGGTGGTTCCTACTCCAGGCTGACAATGGAAGATTTGCGTATTTCTTCTTCTCCCAGCTCACAAAGTTTTCCTCTTGTAAAATTTAGAGCGAAGTCAAGTGAACTACAGCAAAGACAGGAGGGGCTTCTCTGTAGCTCCTCTAGAGCAGGGATTTTCTTCCCATCATCTGTTAAAGGGACAAAATGGGTGTCTTGACTATCCTTGTCCCTGCCTCATCCTCAGGCATCTCTGATTGCTGTTGATCTAAAGTGGGGTCTTTGGCCCTGATAGAGAAAGATCCAGGGGTGGCAGTCTCCATCACCTCTTGTCTATTTGCAGTCTATTGAAGGGAGACCTCATGGTCTCCTGGGCATGAGCTCCTGGGGGTAGGGCCCGACCTGCCACAAAAGCTACCATCTGCTTCTCTAGCCACCAAGCTACGCACTGTGCCTTTCCAATGCCTGGAGACAGGACAGGAAAGAAAATCCAGCTGGACTGCTCCAGTAGCCCTGTCTGGGCACCTGAGCCTTTCCCATCCCGTGTTTTCAAAATCAACAGTTTGAGCCAACTGGAAGGGCATGTGACAGAGACAGCTTCTCATGGCAGCCACTTTAGGGAGCATCAGGGCTGGGTTCTCAGGGCGAGGTACTTCCCCCATGAGAGTATGCTGTCTCTCTCTCAAGTCAGCTGTCTTAGAGGCTTGGGAGGAGAAATCATTTCTGGGCTGTAGCTTCAGGTACTTCCAAAGGCTTTACCCGTTCAGTATTCATATCTTGTCCCCTTTAAGCAAGAAGGCTGTGGGTCTTTCTGAGTCTCTGCTCATGCAGATAACTGGCTCCTGTCATGGAGAAGCTCTGGTGTAGCTTGGATGCCCACCTGACATTCTGTCTCCTGAGGCTGACTTATGCCTAACCTATGGATAGCTTGCTGCAGACTGGCCTTCATGTGCTTAGGAAGTGGTCCCCTGAGAACCAGGCCTCTCCCTGATTCTTCCCTCCTCCCCTGGGGACCCCAGCCCGTCTTGCTGCTCTCAGCCTCCCACTCAATCACATCTGCCTTGTGGACCTCTAGGAAAGGCTTGTTTGATTTCCTTAAAGTTTTTTGATAGCGTTCCCAACACAAGCACACGCACCTCGGCCCTCACGCATGTGCTTCTAGAAGAAAGGCAGGCTACAGATCTCTGTTCCTGTCTACACTCTGCCTGGGCCGTGGAATCAACACCTGTCACAGACATGCCCTTGAAATGTCTCTCAGCCTGCTGAACCTCTGATCTGGAACATAAATTTAGAAATGTGGGTGCTTCCAACCTGAATTCTGACATTCCTATTTCCACACTGCTCAAAATGTTTCTAAGAACTGCTCTTCAGATAAGTTCTCTGCTGGGTCAGGGAGGTTTGTGTGTGTGCAGGTGTTGCCCGGACCCAGCCCAGCCCCAGCCCGTTGAACACGGGGGTGGGGGGTGGGAGGCGGGGGGCGGGGGGCGGGAAGGCCTGGTGGCATGTGAGCCGGCTTCCTCTCCTTACCGATAGCTCTAACTCTTTAATCAACTCTTGATACATCCAAGGCTCAAGCTTCTCTTTATCTGTGAGCTCTTCCATGGAGGGGTGGGAGGGAAAACGTCAGCTGTGGAGAAGAGAACTCTGTGGAGGTCACCAGAGGGCAAGGCAGGTGTGTGGTGACGTCATGTAGACTCGTGCTGTCTGGGATGGCAGCCAGGAGCCACGAGGCCTCTGAAATGAGTCCTGTCTTAATTGAGACATGCTGTCAGCCCAATCAAGCACACATCTTAGATGTAGGATGTGAGAGTGATACATGATTACGTTTGAATGGTGACACTCTGCCTATATCTGCCTATATCACATGGTGCATCATGTGATAATTTCATGTTTAATACTTCTTAGAGAATTTAAAAGGTTTTAAATTGTGTGTGTGCATGTGTGTGTGCATGTGTGTGCATGTATGTATGCATGTGTGTGCATGTGTGCATGTGTGTGCATGTGTATGCATGTGTATGCATGTGTGTGTGCATGTATGTGTGCATGTATGCGTGTGTGCTTGTGTGTGTCTGAGAGTGGGCTTGTGCAAACAAGTGCTGGTGTCCTTGGAGGAGGCAGAGAAGTTGGATACCCTACATCAGGGATGACAGGAGGGTGTGAGCTGCTGGGAATCGAACTCAGGTCCTCTGCCAGAACAGTGTGTGCTCTTAATTACCAAGCCACCTCTCTAGCCCGCATTTAACTTTTTAAGGTATGCATACTAGAGAACTTAATGCACGTGAGGCTCACCTCACATCTGCAGTGTCAGGGCTCTGACAAGCCACCAGGACTCTGTCAGGCCCAGTGCCCTGTTTGGAGACAGAATACATTAAATGGAGGATCAAGCTTCTGGCCTATTGGAAGGAGAAAGATGCAAATGTGATTGACACATTTTTTTCCCCCCGAGACAGGGATTCTCTGTGTAGCCCTGGCTGTCCTGGAACTCACTCTGTACACCAGGCTGGCCTTGAACTCAGAAATCCATTTGCCTTGCCTCCCAAGTGCTGGCCAGCGATTGGCACATTTCAAACAACGATGACAACTACCTCCTCTCAGTCTCCTGCCCTTGAACCTGTCTATGGGCCAAGGATTTGATTTGAGTACATTCCTTTTGGTTTCAATCTTATCCCACTCTATCCAAATGGTCAGATCTTACATGGTGTCGGTCTGTCTGTCTTCCCTCATTAAGCTGAAAGAAATGAACTGAAGGACTGGTGAGCCGGTTGAGCAGGTAAACACCTTTTTGTGCAAATATGGTGGCCTGAGTTCAATGCCCAGAACCCCCATAAAAGGCCAGATGTGGTGGGGCCATTATAACCCCAGCACTTCTATGGTGAGAGAAGTGGTGGAGACAGGAGAATGCGCTGGAAGTTCATTGGCTAGTTAGCCTAGAGAGTGTGGCAAGGCAGAAACAAGAGAGACTTGGTCATGACAAGGTGGAAGGAGGAAACTGGCTCCTGAAAGTCATCAGTTCTACATGTGTGTTGTTGCACTCACACGCACACACATTAATATAATAATAATAATAATAATAATAGTAATAATAATGAATACTCATAATACAAAAATAACAAAACCAACTTATGAAGTGGAATGGTTCACTTCCGCTCACAGCTGTAGTTCCCAGCCTGTCGCTGGGTAGCCCAGTTGTTTGGAGTCTGAACTGCACAGATCGTAAAGGGGAGCAGATGTGGCACAACAAGCTGGATACCTTATGGCCAAATAGAAGAGGGAGAAGTCAGATCTCACTGTCCTCTTCAAGGACATGCTTCCAATGACCTAAGACCAGCCACTAGGCCTCACTTTTTAATAGCTGCCATCTTGGGGGCTGAGCCTAGAACACAAGGCCTTTTGGGGGGACATTCCAAGCCCAGAGATGTGAGACCCTGATCACCACTGGGGTGCTGTTTTCAGGACTGCCTCCCTCCCCACTGCCTGCCACCCGGGATGCTGTCTTCTCCCAGAGTTTGTCCTTAGCTTGCTCCTCCTACCTCATCTTTCATGAGAATGGCTCGCCAAGCCACCCTGCCCCTTGGCTGTTCTCTTCCAGTTTCTTTACTGCCTAGCTGACTTATATGATGCCACCTGGGTTTCCAGGAAGAGCCCCAGAAATTTAAGATGGTGCTCACTGTTCCCTCCCTGTCTGTGCGTCTTAGAGCTCTCTGGACACTCCCTGCACCTTGTGGGATTGACCTTTATGAAGATATCATCCCTTGTCCTCTCTGCCTGTTGGGTTTGCTCATGGGAGGTACAGGTAGGGCACCCTGGAGCAGTAAGAGAATGGGACACTCCTCTTCGGAATGGGCTTAGTTCTCCTCACCATAACCAGGTTCCATTTGGAGACTCATCTCACACAGATTCGTTTTCTCCTCTGCTCCCTTTCACATCAGAGAGGAGATGGGTCCAACATTGTCATCCATTAGGGACCTCTCCACATGTTGTAATTTGCTTTCTGCTGCTGCAATAAATCCTACAGCCAAAAGTCTTGGGGAGGAAAGGGTTTTCTTCATCTTTCAGCTTATGATCCATCATCCATCAACCAAGAGAAGCCAGGGCAAGAACCATGGCTTGATGCTGTTTACTGGTGTGTTCTCTCAAGCTGGCTCAGCTTGCCTTCTTACATAGCCGAAGCCACCTGCCTATGGTTGTCACCGCTCACAGTGGCCAAGGCTTCCTCACAACTATCAGGACAATGTCCCATAGCCTTGCCTACAAGCTACTCTGATGGAGTAGTTCCTTAGTTGATGTTTCCTCTTCCCAGATGATTCTAGCTTTGTCAAGTTGATAACAATGAAGATGTACACCCTCCCTGCTGCTTCCTCTATCTCCCTTTCCCTCTGCAAAGCTCTGGGTCCAAGCTCTCCTGCTTTGCACGCCCCTCTACATACGTGTGGGTGGCAGAAGCCAGCAGCATCTTTGCTGTGAGTAGGCACTGACTCTCATGGCCCACCCCCTTAAAGGCTTTCCCGCGGCCTCTTTAACGGGACTGTTTGGACTGCAGAGATAAATGGAAAAAAAAAACGAACAAAAACAAAGAAATAAACAAATGTACAAGTTGTCACTGTAATGAAAGACCTAAAGCCGAAGGTTCATGAAGAAAAGAGTCTTCTTTACCCCACAGCTACGGAGCCCCAAGGGCGTGGTGCCAGGGTCACTGCGGCTTTGATGAGGACTTCGCAGCAGGTGACAAGAGAGTGGGAGCGGGTGGCAAGCCAGGAAGGCACAGCAGGAAGAGGGCAGACTTACTTGTTTATTCTGTTCTTAGGACAGCTAACCAGATTCCTTTTGTAACGATATAAATTAGTTTTGGGCTTGTCACATCTCTGACCAGTGTCCTAGTGACCAGTTGCTACCCCTCCCCCCGACACCTTTTAGAGACCCCACATTACCTACGATACTTTTGCACTGAGCCCCCAAACCATGATGTCCTGGGGACAGCTCAAATCACATACAAACCACACCACCACCTGGATGGGGGGAGCTAAGGCTGTCCATCTGGACCTGGCTAGCACAGGGAGGCCAGCATCACCACTGAGCTTACCAAGACTGGAAGGATGGGGGTCAGGGCAGTGGGAGAGCTACAGAAGGTAGAGACTTCAGGTGTGTCCTCACGAGAACTGCCACCATGGAGAAACCATTGGGGATTAACTAAAGTGAGCAGCTACGTGATTGGATGGGATGTATTTGAGGTTCTCTGATTGGTTGCCTATTAGGGAAGCTGTCACTCAGGCCAGTTGTTATTGCTGAGCTTCCTGGATTGGCTTCCTGGGGCGTCTATTGTGATAAAGGGTTGGTCTCCTAGGTAAGTGGTCATACATAGGCTGTGGGTACCATTTTGTATATGGTCTGGCTGTTTGCCTACTCATTCTCTCAGGTCACTACCAACTTTTAATAAACAATATTGATGTCCTGGGTTATAGGAATAACTTCTCTTCATGTAGGAAAAGCAAACAATTTAGAAAAATAGAAGAGATCTGGCATTGTATCCGCCAGAGTGGCCATGGTTAGAGATTGGTCTGAGTTTCAGAAGAGACTCTGGACTTTTATCAGTGTCAAGACGGAAAGACTACAGAACTTCTGAGGTTGGACTGAAAGTGTTTGCATTATGATATTGCCCTAGGAGTGTAGGGTCAGTGATTGGAGCGTGGGCTGAACAGTTGATGGTGCTATTTGGGGAGGTTTACAAGGTCTGGCCTTGCTAAAAGAAATATGTCACTGGGGCGGGCTTCCAGAGTGTATGCTCTCACCCCACTTTGTTTGCTTTGTTTGCTTTCTGATTGCCGTTGAGGACATGAGCTTTCTCAGCTTTCTGCCCCACCTTCCATACTGCCTGCTGTGATGGGCCCCTGACACGGTGAACTCTTCTCCCATTGGAACCATAGCCTGAATAAACTTTTATTAGTTGTGTTGATCATAGTGTACATTTTTAAAAAAACACAGCAACAGACAAACAATTAAGACATCATTCTCACTAAGTGATAGGGTAGAAGAGATTACAGAAAGTGCCTTAATTTGTTCAAGATGTCTGACCTTCAAAACTTATATCTTTTAGAAATTTTCCTTCACTTACTAAGCTACTCCTGTCTGAATAAATGAGGGAAAAGCAAGGGTACATAGTTTCTGAAGGTCATGAACTTAGTGCTGCAGACAGTGCCTGAGACCACAAGAGTTCAGGAGGTAGTTCTTGAATGAATGAATGAAGTCACTTCCTTTCTTCAAGATTAGCCATTTGGAATGGCAGATTACAGGGAGGAAAGGGCTGGAGTTTTCAGTATGGTAGGCAGAACAGTCCTGAAAATACTTTCATGGTTTCAATATGAGGTGTACCCTGAAGGCTCCTGTGTTGGGGCTCAGAACCCAGGAGAGCACTGTTCAGAGCTGGGGCTACGGCCGAAGAGATCGGGTCACTAGTACTCTGGCTTCATCAGTAAATTTATCTCCTGAGGGGCTCAAACTTGATGGCACTGTTGGGGAGTGGTCAAAGGAAGCAAGTTTACTAGGGGTATGCCCTGGAAAGACGAGCCTCTCCTCCCCTTCTTCTTCCTCCTCTTCTTCCACCTCCTTCTCTCCTTCCTCCTCCTCCTTTTTTTACTTCTTTCTCCTCTTCCTTCCTCTTCCCCTTTCTTCTCCCTGTTCTTCCTCCCCTCCATCCCCATTCTCTGCCTCCCCTTCCTCCTCCTCCTTCCTTTTCCCTCTCTTCCCCCTCCTCCTCTTCATGTCCACCCCTCTTTTTCTCCTTGCCTCCTTCATGGGATTTTTTTCCAGAAATAAATCAACTGACTCACCATAGCTGAGACCTCTAAGACTGGGCAAAATGACTTCTTCCTTCCTTCAGCTGTTTTATTAGATAGTTTGTCACACTGTCAAAAACATGACTGATACTGGTGCTCATGCCCTCAGCGCTGGGCTCCTGGGATCTGTGGGTATGTGATACCGTGCAAAGGGGAATTGAGGTTGAAGATGCCACCAAAGCTGCCAATCAGGAAGATCCTGGGTCACTGGGTCAGTGTCGTCACAAGAGTACTTATAAGTGGAGGATGGAGACAGATGAGGGAGCAAGGGAGTGAGGAATAGTGAGAGAAAGGGAAGAGAGAGACGGACTTGACCTACATTTCAGGCTTTGGAGCTATGAGACGAGGATGTGGGTACTCTCGGCGAGATGGATCACCACGCTAGTGCCTCAGTTCCTTTACTACTGTGGTGATAAAACAGCATGATCCAGGCAACTCAGAGAAAGAAGGGTTTATTTGGCTTACAGTTTACAGAGGATAAGAGTCTGAGAGCAAGAGAGAGAGAGAGAGAGAGAGAGAGAGAGAGAGAGAGA
>JADRCD010198596.1:0-16212 GCA_019843815.1 Montemys delectorum | reverse complement strand
AAAGACTACAATCTAGACAGGTCAGGAGGAGGCAGAGGCAGGTAGATCTCTGTGAGTTGGAAGCCAGCTTCGTCTACAAAGCAAGTACCAGGACAGCCAGTGCTGTTACACAGAAACGCTGTCTTGAAAAAGAAAAAGCAAAGCAAAACAAAACAAAACCTTTTCACTCTGTGTTTCTTATGTTCCAGGCAGGAGGCTACTGAAGCAGGGACTGGAAATAATATACATTAAAAAAGCAAAAACAAAAAACAAAACCCAGGAAGGATCTATATTTTTGGAGAGATGGCTTAGTGGTTAAGAGCATTGCTGCTCTCAGAGGACCACTACCATCCAAGGATTCAGTTCCAAGGGATCTGCCTCACCCTTCTGACCACCAGGAATGCAAAGCACCATTGTGGTCCACATATGTACACACAGACAAAGCACTTACATACATAAAATAAATATAATTAAAATAAATAAATAAAAAGTCCAAGGCTGGAGAGATGGCTCAGCGGTTAAGAGCACTGGCTGCTTGCTCTTCCAGAGGTCCTGAGTTCAATTCCCAGCAAACACTTGGTGGCTCACAACCATCTGTTATGGGATCTGATGCCCTTTTCTGGTGTGTCTGAAGACAGCTACAGTGTGCTCACATACATAAAATAAAGAAATCTTAAAAAAAAAAATCTCAAAACCGATCCTTTGCTTTGTGGAATGATAAAACTCTCAGACATTCTTATCCAGAATTCTTTGTGTTTCAGTTATTTGTTAATCTTCTATTTAGCAAACTTCTAGAGTTTGTGCTGTCTGTAATTTTCTACCCCATTTGCAGAATGTTCTTGGTCTTTCTATAAGAACAAGTATAGAACTCAGCTGTCTGTGTGTTAATACAAATCATGAACTAAGGTTACAGTGGGAAGCCACAGAAAGCATGAATTAGTCTTCTTCTTCATCAGTAAATGTTAATGAAGCCTGGTCCACTGGAACAAGCTTGTGAACGAAGGAGAAAGGTGGAAGAACAGAGACTCCAGGACTATCACTCACTGTTGTGGGGGAGGGGGAGTAAATGGGGGCAGCTGGTTGCTGTGTATTGTAATGTTAAATTCTGTATCCCAAGGTCTAGTTGCCTCAGGACAACTGAATTCTTACAAATACCAGCTTTTGTCCTTGTGCAAGCTTTCCACCTTAATTTAAAGCAATTGTTTCATAAAGATGCCAACAGCTTGTAACTGGACTGAAGGGAGGTAGGCTGGGCTTTGGTTGCTGGTCTTGGGGTCTGAGGCAGAGACTAAGAGGAGAAGAGGGCAGAGGAGAAGGAAGAGGTCACTGTGGAGTACCTGCGTGCAAGAGCATGGCCTCGAGGTCTGCGTGTTGGAGTAGGGGTGGCTCATGCAGAACAAGTGATGTCTCAGGGTTATTGACCAGGAAGTCAACAAAGCAGCACAGGGGGCTGATATCTGCCCAGCTCTAGTGCCTTAAGGCTTATTATAAATATAAAGGTTTGTGTTCTTTATTTGGGAACTAAATGACCTAAGGTAAATAATATTTACCACAACAACAAATCTTATAGAAAATGTGAAGTCTCCCTCTCCAAAACAACAACAACAACAACAAAACATCAACAAAAATAAAAAAAAAAAAAAAAAAAAAAAGCAATCACCACATAATCTGACAACCCTGCTACTGTATCTGCAGCCAGAGGAAACCAAATCAGTATACAAAAGCCATCTGTGCTCCCATGTTTACCAAAGAGCAGTTCACAATGGTAAAGAAAGCACCCAACCATCTAAGTGTCCTCCAGTGGTAAGTGGGTAGAGGAAAGGTGGTACATATCCACAACAGAACACTCCTCAGCCGCGAGCCTGAGACCGCCATTGTAACGCCATGCATGGCTCTACAGATCATTGACAAATGAAATCAGCCAAGTCCAGAAAGACTAGGACTGTTCGGTTTCTTGGCAGGGAGACAATAACGGTGGTTACAAGTGTGGGATGTGGTGGGGAGATGAGAGTGGAGAGACCTTAGGTAGCAGGGGCTAAGCCACAGTAAACAAGAGTACAAAGTCCTAGTGTACTGTGGCATAGTAGGGCAATTACAGATAACAATGATGTGCTGTAATTTTTGTTTTTTTAAAGATTTATTCAAGCCGGGCGGTGGTGGTACATGATTTTAATCCCAGCACTTGGGAGGCCAGCCTGGTCTACAGAGTGAGTTCCAGGACAGCCAGGGCTACACAGAGAAACCCTGTCTCGAAAAACAAAAACAAACAAACAAACAAAAACCCACAGAGATTTATTCATTTATTTTATCTGAGTACATTGTTACTCTCCTTGGACACACCAGAAAAGGGCATCGGACCCCATTACAGATGGTTGTGAGCCACCGGGTGGTTGGTGAGAATTGAACTCAGGACCTGAGTAAAAGAAAGTATTTCCTGGGGCTGCAGATGTCAATCTTGCCTACATATAAGTATGGGACCAACCTGGGCATATTAGCTACTTTTATGTTGCTGTGATAAAATGCCATGGCCAAGGCATCTGTGGAAAAAGGAGAGACAAGGATCCGTCCTGGCAGGGAGGCATGGCAGCAAGCAGTGCCTCAGTGGTGAAGACCCAAGTTCAATTCCAAGTCCCCCCACATCTCCGTGATCCAGCTCTGAGCACTTCCTCTGGACTCCGAGGGCGCCTGCACTCAAATGTAACTTTCAAATGCACCCACCTAATTAAAAGTAAAAAAAAAAAACAAAAAAACAACAAAAAAAAACCCTCTTTATTCGTAAAAAATTATAACTGTTTGAGGGGACAGATGTGCTTGACCTGATTATATAATGTATAATCTAAATATTATATAATCTATGATTAATTTTTTATTTTATTTTTTTTTTGTTTTTGTTTTTGTTTTTTTGTTTTTTCGAGACAGGGTTTCTCTGTGTAGCCCTGGCTGTCCTAGAACTCACTCTGTAGACCAGGCTGGCCTCGAACTCAGAAATCTGCCTGCCTCTGCCTCCCAAGTGCTGGGATTAAAGGCGTGCGCCACCACCGCCCGGCTAATTTTTTATTTTAAAGCAGAGTCTCACTAAGTCGCGCAGTGCAGCCGCTATCCTCCTGCTTCAGTCTCAAAGGAGCTGAAGTTTCAGACACATCTCACTGTGTTCAACTTCTAGTGCATATCATTTTTATGGCTTTTTAGGCTTGTTTTGCTCTTCTTTGTTTGTTTGTCCTTTGATTTTTTTTTTGTTTGTTCCTTTGTTTGTTTGTTTCGAGACAGGGTTTCTCTGTATAGCCCTGGCTGTCCTGGAACTCACTCTGTAGACCAGGCTGGCCTCGAACTCAGAAATCCACCTGTGTCTGCCTCCCCAGTGCTGGGATTAAAGGCGTGCGCCACCACCACCTGGCTTGTTTGTTGTCTGAGACAGGGTCTCACTATGTAGTTCTGGCTCATCCCAGACTTACAGAGATCTGCTTGCCTCTCCCTCCCAAGCCCTGGGATTAAAAGTGTGTGCCACTGTGTCTGGTTGGGTTTTTGTTTTGGAGGCAGGGGATTGAACCCAGAACCTTGTGAGTGCAAGGCAGGCACTCTGCTCATTGGAGTCTCATTGTGCATCTCAGACTGGCCTCAAACTCACAGTATGCCTCTTGCCTCAGCCTCCAGAGTTCTTGGGTCTGGGCCTCACTCTCTGGCTTGCTAGGGTTTGGAGTTTGAACTTGGGGCTCTTACTACATTGTTCACTCTAGCCTTGAACTCCTGGACTCAAACAGTTCTGCCTCAGCCTCTGAGGTAGGTGTGGCTATAGATAGATATACAGTACTAGCCAGCTTTAAAAAAAACTACTTTTTTAGACAAAGTTTCTCACATGGTAACCCAGGCTAGAACTGAGTTCCAGATAATCCTCTGCAGTGTGCTGGGATTGCCAGTGTGAACCTCCACATCCCATGAATATAAACTGAGTTGTTTAAACTCCCAAGCTATAAGCATACACCTGTAAGCTCAGCTCTTGGAAGTATGAGGCAGGAGGATCAGGAGTTCAAGACCAGCCTTGGCTACAGGAAACTCCTTCTCAAAAAAGTTAAATTAACACAAGAACAAGCCATAGTATTGGTAGGGTTTCCACAGAACCTGGTACTTGGTCATTTGAAAGATGTTGATGAGTGTTCTATGGGAAGCCTACCAAAGAGAGCTAAGTGGTTTCTGTTAGGCTGGAACCCCTGTTCATCCTCTGCACAAGCTGGGAAACCCCATCTGCCCTCGCCCACACAAAGAAAATTGTTCCTCACTCCCACCCAAGTCTGCTTGGAGAAAACTCCAGGCTAACAGGTCATCACTCCTCATCTCCACATTTCCGGCAACCCACCCAAGAGTGCCCCCCAGTTTCTCAGTTTTTGACTGTGTATGGACACAATCCCAGCTCCTAGCTAGCACGTCATCACTCCTCAACTAACCTCTATAAAACCCCCTTGATTCAGTCTGGATGTGTGATGTCACTGATGTCACTGTGAGATTGCTGATCCTACCGGAGAACTGCCTCCAGATAAACCTGCCTCTGTCTACTTTTAATCTGGTCTAATCTGGCCTATATCTGCAACACCCAAGGAGAAAAAATGCCTATCAGTTTCGTCCCTTCTGGTTTTCTCAGAGCCTATCCCACATCCCCAAACTTCCATTGGCAAATTCTGTTTTCACACAGGGTGGAAAGTGCTGCCTTCAACAGTTACCTGGGTTCCCTCCTTCCCACAGGACAGCTGTCACACCCACTCCCTGCTTCTGTGCTGGGCTTTCGGCCACCCACAGTACTCTCTTCTCTAGTCTACCGCTTTAACCTTCTGCCCTAAGGGAAGGCTGATGCAGAATAGCCATTGCTGGGGTCTGGCGAATTGACTCAGCGGCTAAGAGCAATTGCAGTTCTTGCAGAGTGCATAGGGTTCAGTTCTCGGCACCCATGTGGTTCACAACAGTCTGTGATCCAGTTCTAGGGGAGCTGATGCCTTCTGATCTCTGCAAACTCTCATACACATATGGTACACACACAGAAAATAGATTTTTATTTATTCTCTTTAAAATTTAAATTTATTTAAAAATATTTTTTAAAAACAACTATTGCTTCAGGAAAAGGGCCTTGCAGCAATAATCTCAGAGGACAGCAGACTGCTTGATGGTTGTTCTTGTATCTGCACCCTAACTTGTAGCTAAATTCACTTGAATAAATTCCATAGGAAGAAAACGATTCAGTCCATTGTTTCCTAGCATCCATTTAAGGTTAGCTAAATTAATGTTTACTGTGTGCCTCTCCCACTGGGATAAGAGGGTTGATGAGTCATTTATAACACAGCCCGATGGGCAGGAGAGAACTCTCTTCATGTTTTGGTGCTTTGGTAGCGCTACAGAGAAATGTGAGCATAAAGCTGGGAGACTGAGGAACGGTGGCCTGAAACAAGACCTTAGCAGGACAAGCAGGAGTCTGAGCTTCCCAGTGCACACAGTTCAGTGGCAGATAACACTAAACACCCCAAAAGGTTTTAGACATTAAAAACCTTGATGGGGGTAGCTTAAAAAGAAACAGGCAGGGCACAGGAAGCACAGGCCTTATTTTTTTAATTACTTTTTTTTTTTCTTAAGTGCATGTTGGTGTTTTGCCTGCATATGTGTCTGTGTGGGGGAACCCCTGGAACTGGAGTTACAGACAGTTGTGAGTTTCCATGTGGATGCTGGGAATTGAACCTAAGTCCTCTGGGAGATCAGCCAGTGCTCTTAACCACTGAGCCATGTCTCCAGCCCCAAGGCTGAAGGTTTTAATCCCAGCACTCAGAAGACAGAGGCCTACAGATCTCTGTAAATTCCAGCCAGGTCTACTTATAAAGTACCAGGCCAGTCACAGATTCAAAGTGAGACCCTGTTTCAAAACAAACAAACAAATAAACAAACAAATAAACAGCCAGCCCAGGAAAACAAGTACAAATGACAAAAGGGGGAGTGTTAGCATTCTGTCTAAGCTCCACCCCACAGTTACCTGACAACAGCCAGGTGTGCCTCACACTATAAAAAGTATAGGCCTTGCCACCAGACTGCTGGATTCAACCCTAGCTTTACAGAAGGGCCTCCTGTATAAGGACCTCAAGCTAACAAATCCTGCCCCTGGAGCCTCACAGAGTATCCTCTTGAGTCACTGCCAAAGTTAGCAAAATCAAACAAATAGCATGTCTTCACAACAATGCTGAGCTTTTAACCCCAGCATCACTGAAAATACCTGATCAAAAATGCTTTTCTTGGGCTGGTGAGATGGCTCAGTGGGTAAGAGCACTGACTGCCCTTCCGAAGGTCCTGAGTTTGGATCCCAGCAACCACATGGTGGCTCACAACCACCTGTAATGAGGTCTGACACCCTCTTCTGATGTGTCTGAAGACAGCTACAGTGAATTACACCGGAGGGAGCAGGGCCGACAGAGGTTCTGAGTTCAATTCCCAGCAGCCACACACATGATGGCTCACGGCCACCTGTACAGCTACAGTGTACTCATATACATAAAATAAATAAAATAAATAAAATAAATCTTTTTTTAAAAAAATGCTTTTCTTAGCCCTATGTGGTGGCACACAACTTTAATTCCAGCATCAGAAGGCAGAGAGAGAGAGACAGAGAGAGAGAGAGAGGATCTCTGTGAGTTAAAGGCCAGTCTGATAGTCTATGTAGACTCTTTCAAAAATAAATAAAATAAAATAAAACAAAATGCTTCCAAGTTAGATGATCTGAATTTGATCCCTAGAATTCATGTGGTAGGAGGAGACAATGGATACACATACACACACAAATCTACAAGCACACAGATGTATACACTCATCCACATGCTCAAATAAGTAAATAAATGATATAATCAAATGCTTTCCCCACATGATCTCTACAAACATAAAATTTCCAACTTCATACATCGGTTCTTACAACCCTCTGTACACCTGTCAACACCCCAGAAACATTAGACTGTTAATGCCATTGTACAGATCTGTCCCGTAGATTCTGTATTTTAGCTTGCCTGCCAGAAGGTCTTGAGAAAACGCTCAGCGTAACTTATCATGTTGGTAGTACTTTCAGGGAAAGCAATGAAGTTTCTCCCCCTAGTTTCCTACTTAATTAACTAGTAAGTCACTCACATAGAACCCACTATATATGTTACCTTGAACGCCTCTAAGGTTTTACAGATCAACAGAGATCACAATCTGGGCTCATAGAAGTTACCAGGGAGACAGCCAAACAAACACTGAGAGTGGGGTGCAGAGCCTTTGAGAGAGGCATGAGAGCTATGTTTGTGTAGCACCCGGCCCACATAATTAACAGGGAAGTGGATTGCTTCTCCATATTCCTCTGCAGGAACCCAAAAAATCTTCACAGAATAAACACTCAATCCTACAGAGTAAGTGGAAATACTCCAGTCAAAGAGTGGGGGATAGAGGTGTAACTCACTGGTAGACTTGCCTAGCATGCATAGACAAGGTCTTGAGTCCATTGTAGAAGAATGCAAACCAATCCATTCCTATCTCCCTATACAAAGCTCAAGTCCAAGTGGATCAAGGACCTCCACATAAAACCACATGCATTGAATCTAACAGAAGAGAAAATGGGGGAAAGTCTCGAACACATGGGCACAGGGGAAAAGTTCCTGAACAGAACACCAATAGCTTATGCTCTAAGATCAAGAATTGACAAATGGGACCTCATAAAGTTGCAAAGCTTCTATAAGGCAAAGGACACTGTCAATAGTGGCAACCAACAGACTGGGAAAAAATCTTTACCAATCTTACATCCAATAGAGGGCTAATATCCAATATATACAAAGAACTCAAGAAGTTAGACTCCAGCGAACCAAATAACTAAACAAAGAATTCTCAACTGAGGAAACTTAAGGGGCTGAGAATGTTGAACACCCTTAGTCATCAGGGAAATGCAAATCAGAACAATCCTGAGATTCCACCTCAGACCAATCAGAATGGCTAAGATCAAAAACTCAGATGACAGCAGATGCTGGCGAGGATGTGGAGAAAGAGGAACACTCCTCCAGTGTTGGTGGGAATACAAGCTGGTACAACCAGACTCTGGAAACCAGTCTGGTGGTTTCTTTCAGAAAATTGGACATAGTTTTACCTGAAGGCCCAGCTATACCACTCCTGGGTATATACCCAAAAGATTCTCCAACATATAACAAGGACACATGCTCCACTATGTTCATAGCAGCCTTATTTAAAATAGCCAGAAGCTGGATAGAACCCAGATGTCCTTCAACAGAGGAATGGATACAGAAAATGTGGTACATTTACACAATGGAGTACTACTCACCTATTAAAAACAATGAATTTATGAAATTCTTAGGCAAATGGATGGATCTGGAGAGTATCATCCTGAGTGAGGTCAATCAATCACAAAAGAACACACACGGTATGCACTCACTGATAAGTGGATACTAACCCAAAAACTTGGAGTACCCAAGATACAATTCACAGACCACATGAAGCTCAAGAAGAAGGAGGACCAAAGTATGGGTGCTTCTGTCCTTCTTAGAAAGCAGAATATTCACGGGAGCAAATACGGAGACAAAGTGCAGAGTGGACACTGAAGGAAAGACCATCCAGAGACTTCCACCTGGGGATTCATCCCACATACAGTCACCAAACTCTGACACTATTGTGTTGACACTCTTGTGGATGCTAAGAAGTGCTTGCTCACAGGAACCTGATATAGTTGTCTCCTGAGAGGCCCTGCCAGAGCCTGACAAATACAGAGGTGGATGCTCCCAGCCAACCATTGCACTGAATGTGGGGTCTCCAATGGAGGAGTTAGAGAAAGGACAGAAGGAGCTGAAGGAGTTTGCAACCCCATAAGAAGAACAACAATATCAACCAACCAGACCCCCCAGAGCTCCCAGGGACTAAGCCATCAACCAAAGGGTACACATGGCTCCAGCTGCATATGTAGCAGAAGATGGCCTTGTCAGGCATTAATGAGAGGAGAGGTTCATGGTCCTATGAAGGCTTGATAGATGCCCCAGTGTAGGGGAATTGAGAGCGGGGAGGTGGGAGTGGGTGGGTGTGTGGAGGAACACCCTCACAGAAGCAGGGGAGGGAGGATGCGATAGGGGGTTTTCAGAAGGGAGGGGGGAACAGGTAAGGAGATAACACTTGAAATGTAAATAAATTTAAAAAAATTAACAGTGATAAGATTGTCCACATTTGCCAGTATCTATGATAGAAACATTTCTCTGTGGCAGATTTCAGGCAAGGAACATGACGTCCCTGAGCCCTGGGACCAGCTGAGCATGAGCTAGCTGCATCACCCACCACATCACCAGAGGGAAGGCAGGTGACAGACAAGGCACAGCCAAAGGCACAGATGGCTGGAAGAGTCTGCAAACAGGTTGGCTGCTGCCCTGCAGAGTGTGAGACATCGACTGGAAGATGTGGGATGTGGAGAAATAGGCGCAGTGTGAGGTAGACGAAGAGCTTGTAACAGGAGACATGTATTGTGAAGGTATCTGGAAACCAGGAGGGGAAAAGATTGCGGAATAATGGATTTGGGCAATTCTGTCTCTTGTGCAGTGGATAGTGTTCTAAACTATTCATGTTTTAAAGAAATAACTTAGGCGACAGTGTAGGGAAGTAGCTAGTGTTCAGGGAGACAAGGGTCTCCCTGTGGATCCATAGGGTGACTGATCCATACATTGCGATAGTCTTGCAATGAGATCTAAGCTAATATTTGGTCTCTGTGAACCATAACTAAGACATTTCAGTACAACTTGTATATATATATATATCCCACCTCAGGGGGTTCTTTAACTCAGAGGACTTTAGAAACGAATGAAAGGAAATGATGAAATAACATCACTTTTTAATGTGGCTAAATAGAAACCACACAGTATCCTGCACAGCTTTATCCAACATAAAAGTGTATCTGTACATTTTAATGTGGATAACTCATCTACGAGTCCCTGTTCATCCACAGCAGAGACTACTTACTTTGCCTCTGCCTGTCTGTTAATTCTTATTGCCTCTTCCTGAGTGTCACCTGGGTGCCATTAAGCGCTCAGATCTGTTGTCTGTTTGCTTCTCCGTTACAGAAGTGCTGAGCCCCTTCACCAAGGGACGTTGGCTTCCACAGCTCAGCGGCCTTTCCACAGCTCACTCACAGCCTTTCCCTGGCTAAGCCTGATCTCCAGGGAGGAGAGCATCGAGGGCAAAAGCAGCGCCTACCCCAGAGACGCTCTGTTTCCTTGGGCTTCTTACTTCCCTAGTGATGCTTCTGGTCACAGGGCCACCCGGATGACTAGGAGCCCACAAGATGCTCACAGAACTGCAGCTGCTGCGGTTACATCACATGGTTCTGGGATGGCTTTGTGGGTAGCTGCCTGGCCTGGTTTCCTTTCTATGGCTGTGATAAAATACCCTGACGAAAGCAACTTGGGAAAAAAAAAAAAAGGGTTTTAGCAGGGCATGGCGGGGAGGGGGGTACACATCTTTAATTCCAGCACTGGGGAGGTGGAAGCAGGTGGATTTCTGAGTTCTGGGACAGCCAGGGCTACAGAGAAACCCTGTCTCGAACTCCTCCTGTCACCTCAAAAAAGAGAAATGGATTATTTAGCTCACAGTTCTAGATTGCAGTCCACCATTGTGGGGAGGTCAAGGCAGGAACTTGAAGTAGCTAGTTGCTTCCACAGTCAAGAGCAGAGAAAGAAATCTTTGCACATATGCCAACTTAGGTTCAGCTCATCCCCCCACCTTTTTTTTTTTTTTTTTTACAGCCCAGGAACCAAGCTCAGGGAATGGAACCACTCATGTTTAGTTAGATCTTTCTTCATCAATTAACATAATCAAGACAACCTCCCACAGGCTAACTTGAGCCAGACAACCCTCCACTGAGACTCTCTTCTGAGGTGATGACAGGCTGTGTCCAGTTGATAATTAAAACTTCACGTCACAGCGGCACTGTCCACACCAGTGAGAGATACTGCCTTTTGCCAACACTCACCCTCCTCTCTCCCTTTGATCTCCTTCTCTTTCTCTCCTGAGCATCGGAACCCAGGGTTTGTTACTGAAGTCTATGTAGCCCAGCATCTTTAGCTCTTTGACCACCAGCAGGTGGGGTAGCAGGAGAGCAGGAAGGAGACCTGCACCTGTCTCTCCCTCCAATTTAAGCGTGGGTAGAATGCTAGGAAGTCTACTCACTTCCTCCCACACCACTGCCTCTGCCTGCCGAGCATCTGTCAGACTGGGGCACCTGATGGATGGACAGGACATTTTAAGTCCCTACAAGTCACCTGCAAGTCACCTGCAACTCCTATTGCCTTTCCACCCATAGACTCTGGCATCAAGATCTGGAAGCTGGGTCTGGCCTGGTGGTTTGTAATTTTAGGCTGCCCGGTGGTAGGAAACAAGAGAATTTCAAGTTCAAGGCTTCCTTGGGCTACAGATCAAATTAAAGGGCAACTCAACAAATGTAGTGTGTGTGTCCTATGGTCTAACGACCTGGTTAAATCTCAGTGATGCTTATGCCAACAAAATTGCCAAATTGAGCAAACTCAGATGCAAATAAGGAATCTCATTTAAACATGAATGTCAGCCGGGTGGTGGTGGTAGTTTGTGACCTATATCATCAGTCTGTGGCCAGATATTGCTGCATGAGATGCCTTATTAAAGAACGTATCACTGGGCAGTGGTGGTGCATGCCTTTAATCCCAGCACTTGGAAGGCAGAGGCAGGCAGATTTCTGAGTTCGAGGCCAGCCTGGTCTACAGAGTGAGTTCCAAGACAGCCAGGGCTACACAGAGAAACCCTGTCTTGGGGGGGGTGGGTGGAAAAGAATGTCAGTTTAAAGTAAATAATGAATATTTTTATGGGTCCCATATTTGTCATAAAGCCCAATAATAGTTTTAAACGATCATAATAGTTAACAATTGGTGAACCAAGGAATCCCAGCCTCAAGTGAGGTGAGAATGAGAACTGTCCTGTCTGGAAGACCTTGCAAAGCGCTACAGAGTTACAGCTGCTGAGACTGGAATAAGCTTTCGGTGATTGGAGAGCAGTTCTTTTCCTCTGCTGCTGTCACAGTGCTGGAAAATCCCACCAAGGGGAAAGTATTTTCTGCTGGACAGAAGATGAAATCTCTGGTCTACATGGAGACCTAACCTTCTAGTTTGGCAGGTCAATGGCCTGGTTAAGGGAGCATGCTTCAGGATGGCGGGGCCATTTTTTTTTCCCTTCTTTTCTATCTCTTTCTTTTGGGTGCTGTCTAGAGCCCAAATACACTTCTGGTATCCTGGGCTTCCATGTTCCGCGCTTTCTCTGGAGCTCCCTTCCTGTCACATGGCTCACACCCATGCTGGCTCAACTCCAATGATATGGGTCCCTCTCTCCCATAAGAGTTTGTTAAGTTTCCATCCACAAATCTATAAGAAACTTTCCTCTAAAACTTACTCTCTCAAATATACTCCAATATTCCTACACCATTGTCTCCTTGAGTTTGCATCAGATAAAATATTGCTGATGTGTATGATCTTGTCTAAGTTATATTAACTATAGGCCCATATGCCAACTTGTCATCATTCATCATTTATGGAACAAAGGAGCTGTAGACAAACTAGAAGCAAGACAGAGCAGAAACTCTGAGAATGGCTATGCCCTGAGTTCTGGATAAGCTTGGTGGACTGGAAGCTGCCTCTGTGCAGGTCCACAAAGAGGAGATTCAGTACAAGAAAAACAAAAACAAAAAACAAAAAAAACAAAAACCAGACTGTTCCAAAGAGAGGAAGAGAAGAGCTCACAAATTCGCAGAGGCAGTGGTAGAAGAACAGTTGAAATGTACTAAGACAACCACAAGAGAACGACTTCCTAAGAAAAAGGCCTTACCCATCAATGGGCTGCAACTGGAGAAGATGCAAAATTGTATCAAAGGTGAGAGGCTGAACTGAGAATGCAGCTGGGGGGGAGGGAGGAACGGAGATGGGTGTGTGGGCCCTTCCTCCTCTAAAGTAACATGCCTAAGCAAGTATTGTCCTAGGGTGAGCATACAGATACAGCTGTGGTCCAAGGTGGTAGGGCCCCACCTTGAGCTAGCAGCAGAACTTGGCAGTGCTGTTCATATAATACTGTTTCAGAAGGCATGAAAGATTCAAGACTGAGGAGATCATGGAGAGCAGCCGAGTCCAGATAATGTGAGGCCAGGCTCAAAGTCCCTGCAAAGATGCCCTAAGAGACCATATGTGTCTTGGCTGGTTTTGTGTGTGAACTTGACACAGGCTGGAGTTATCACAGAGGAGGGAGCTTCAGCTGGAGAAGTGCCTCCATGAGATCCAGATGTGGGGCATTTTCTCAATTAGTGATCAAGGGGGTAGGGCCCCTTGTGTGTGGTGCCATCCCTGGGCTGGAAGTCTTGGGTTCTATAAGAGAGCCGGCTGAGCAAGCCAGGAGAAGCAAGCCAGTAAGGAACATCACTCTATGGCCTCTGCATCAGCTCCTGCTTCCTGACCTGCTTGAGTTCCAGTCCTGACTTCCTTTGGTGATGAACAACAACATAGAAGTATAAGCTGAATAAACCAACTTGCTTCTTGGTCATGATGTTTGTGCAGGAACAGAAACCCTGACTAAGACAATGTGTAAAGAAGAGAAGCTAAAGCCCATGCTGTAGTAGGACTCCAGGATACTGGAGATGACAGGGTCATGGGCCATCTGCCAAGGGTGCTGTAGGGGCTGGGTGAGAGCGAGGCCATCTGTGCTTCCAGCATCAGAACTGGAGAGCAGGTTCTGCTTAAGCTCTTTGAAGCCCAGCTGTTCCATGATGAGGCCAAGATGAGGAACTTGGAGCTATTTGCCCTGCCGAATGTTGATCTTGCTTTGCTCCAGTCATTTCTTGCTCTACCCCAGTTGCTCTTTTCAGGATTGGAATACTTACTCTGTGTTATTATTATATGTTAGAAGGATAATTTGTTTTTTATTTTATAGGTATGGCCAGTTAAGAAACTTTGGACTTTTTAATGTGTTTGGAGTTAGAAAGATATTTGAAGTTGAACCAAATGCATTTTACATTGTAACATGGTCAGGAGCCTTATGGTTTAAAATAATGTGAAAATGAATTGTTTGTTTTAGCTGGCTTGTATCACAGACACAAAATTCTGGTATTGGGCAGGTTGTGAACTATTCTAACTTATATCCCAGCCATATGTCCCTTGTTACTTGCTGGTTATTTCTGCTCCATCAGCCTGTCCTCGGGGTCCACATCGCCTGGCCACATGCTCATGATCCATCTGGCCTCATGGTGGCCTCCTCTTCTCTCCATCTCTATTCCTCCATTTCCTTCACCTGGTGGTCCTTACCTGACATCCCCGGCCTTGCAACTTAAACCCCACCTACCTCTACTTTCTCCAAAGGAGCAAAAATATTCCCTAAAGTTGTCTTCTAATCTCTATGCATGCCATGACACCCATACTCAACATACATGCACATGTCTACATGTTACATACACAAGTAAATAAAAGAAGGAGGACTGGAGAGATGGCTCAAGCAGTTAAGCGCTCTGACTACTCTTCTGAAGGTCCTGAGTTCAAATCCCAGCAACCACATCTGTAACAAGATCTGACTCCCTCTTCTGGCATGTCTGAAGACAGCTACAGTGTACTTACATATAATAAATAAATAAATCTTAAAAAAAAAAAAAAGAAGGAAAAAACCCACCCACAGTGAATATGATCCACGTGATGACTTAACAACCACTTGTAACTCTAGTTCCAGAGAACACTCTTCAGGCTTCAGAAGTACCAGGCATGCACAGACATACATGCAGGCAAAACATCTATGCACATAAAATAATATTTAGTTTTATTTTTTTAAAGATTTATTTATTATTATAATTAAGTACACTGTAGCTATCTTCAGATGCACCAGAAGAGGGTGTCAGATCTCATTACTCTCAACCACCATGTGGTTGCTGGGATTTGAACTCATGACCTTCGGAAGAGCAGTCGGTGCTCTTACCCGCTGAGCCATCCCTCCAGCCCTTTAATTTTATTTTTTTAAAAAAGTATACAAGAGGGGCGGGAAAGATGGCTCAGTGATTGAGAGTAAACACACCCCTGAAGAGGACCTGAGTTTACTTCCCAGCACCCACATCAGGAAGCTCACACCTGCCTATGACTCTAACTCCAGGGGATGCCCTTTTCTGTCCTCCTCAGGCAACTGCACCCACATATACATTCCCTGACACACACACACACACACACACACACACACACACACACACACACACACACATCTCCAAAAAGCTGTAAGAGAAAGCTGGTCACTTGTAACCCCTGCCCTTGAGAAATGAAGTCACTAGAATTGGGAGTTCAAGGCCTGCCAGGGCTACATGACACCCTGTCAAAACAAAAAAGAAAAACAAAAATGTGCCTGGAGCTTAGTGCTGTCATACTTGTCTAGCATGTGAGGCCCTAGGTTTAATCCCAGTACTGAAAAAAGAAAGTTAAAAGATACATTATAAGACCAAAAAAGATGGTCCAGCAGATAAAGATGCTCGCTGCCAAGTCACATAATGTGAGTGCTGTCCCTTTGACTCTGTGCTGGTAGTTTTCCGTCAACTTGATGACACAAGCTAGAATCATCTAAAAGGAGGAGGGAACCTCAGGTGACAAACTGACTCTGTAAGATCGAGCTACACAGCCCAGACTCTCCACACAAACAAAGAGGACACAACCGGACGAGCAGGGCTCATATTATGAGCTTCTTAAGTGACCCCCATGAGTTGGAAGTGACCCTGAATGCTTCTGAAAGGGATTTTGATCCTTCTCCAGAAAACAAATGGGCTTGAATGCCTATCTGAACATCAATCCATGAAGATACCCCATGTTCCAGGAGTAATGAATGGGTAATTACTGTTCCCTACTTTCACTGTCTCATTCCCTGGAGAAAGTTCTGGAGGAGAGAGGATAAAGAAACCCTCTGTTATTTAACAGCCTCGAATTTGTGCGTGGATTAACAATTAGTCTGAGTCCAGCTGTCTAGGGAGATGCTTCTCTGACTTGCTATGGTTGCACTTTCGGGATTAACTTGGAAAAATAAAATGTTCTTCCGGGAAGGAATGTTCTGGAACCCAAGTCATCTTGACTCATTTGAAATCTCTTTCAGAAAAATTTAAAAGGAGACATAATCAAATCTGTCTTCATTTTTTCTTGTTTTTTTTGGTGTTTTTTGAGACAGGGTTTCTCTGTA
>JADRCD010198595.1:0-10160 GCA_019843815.1 Montemys delectorum | reverse complement strand
TAATTCATCCTCCAGTGGATCTAATGCCCTCTTCTGGCCTTTCCAAGTACTGCATACATATACATACATGCACCCATAGGCACACACATACATATAAATAAAAATGAAATAATTTTTCTAAGTAAAGCTCTAGCTTATAGTTACTATATTATTAACTGGACTATAGTTAATAATCACTTAACCAAACTCTAATTATTACATTCTTATCTACTTCTGTGGCAGATACTGACAAAAATTCATCCATTAATTTCTATACATTGAATTTCAATTCCTCAGGTCCCTTCCCATGTCCAATCAATCAGCAATGTATTTTCTGCTTCCTTGAGTTTGAATTTATATTCCACATAATTCTGGAACATTGATCCCAAGCAAGACAGTAAGGACAGGGAAAAAAAAAAAAAAGATGTGCAAATTTTAAAGGAAGCATTTCAAAATGACATCTTCCGTTTACAAAATGACAACTTCCTATAGATAGACAATGATGCAAAAGGTCCTGAAATCCTATGTAAATAAATAACCAATTAATTTTCAAGTTATAAACCACGCATTAAAAAGTTGTCTTTAGATGCCAAAATAGTCCCTACCTTTTCTATTTTACACAAGTATTTATACAGGTTTAATCCATTCACTTGACTTTTTTTAAACATGCATTCAATTTAGATAATCCTATTCATTCTTTGCATTTTAAAGTCCGTTTGCCATACATCAAAAATTTTGTTTCATAGCAGGTAAGGATGAGACAACCAATAGCATTAGCTTTTGAAGTTTGTCTCCCAAGCTTGGTACTGCAGGAGGTAGTACTGGAGGGGGGAGAATGGCTTCTTTGAGTGACAGCTTGTCTACATTGTAGTCTTGTCTACAATGCAGACAGTTTTGTCTACATTGTTACCCATCCTTAAACTTGAGGAGTTAACAATGAGTTTTATATTTATTTGGTATTTCTGGACTTGAGTATTTTTAGGAAAATACACTGTTAGACTGCCAAAGTAACATTTTTCATTATTTTATGTTTTTAAACTTTTTCATTAAGCCGGGCAGTGGTGGCACACGCCTTTAATCCCAGCACTTGGGAGGCAGAGGCAGGCGAACTTCTCAGTTTAAGGTCAGCCTGGTCTACAGAGTGAGTTCCAGGACAGCCAGGGCTACACAGAGAAACCCTGTCTCAAAACAAACAAACAAACAAACAAACAAAAACCAAACAAAAAACTTGTTTTTCGCATGCTTGTATAGACCATGTGTGCCATGGGCCACTGTGGAAGTTGTGTGCAATTTTTGAGAGTCAGTTCTCTGCTGCCACCTTGCAGTCAGACTTGACAGCAGGTACCTTTCAGGGGTCAGCCACCCCCCAGCTCCAAATTTAAGAAGTCACACCTCAATTTGGATCTGGTTAAATCAGTAACCTTAAATTAACAATACGTGCAACAACAAGATTGCTCTTTCATGTTTCCTCCTTCTCCAGCATGTGCTTAATTTTATTTATTGATGTTGAGTGTATGTAGTATGAACTTTTGCAGATTTTCAGGTCGAGCGTTGTGGCGGGTATGGGAATTGGACACAGAAGGTGATGAACTTTTCCCTGGAGCTGCCCTGTCAGGAACTTCACCATGTTCACTATTGTTTTTATCCATCAGAGGTAACTTCTTTCCTAATTTTGTATGCACAAAATACTATAGAGTCGTAGAATATTTACTACCCTGTGGAATCCTCTTCCACAAAATTGCTGGCACTTAAATATGTCCTTGGATTGCCTGTTTTTCATTACTGAGGAACATTCAATAATGAATTTATTAGTAAGAGTCTGTGATAATGAGAATAGAATTGTGGATCCTGGCAGACAAATGGTAATTATAAAGTTAAAGTATACTTCTTACAGTGCATAGTTTTCTTCTAACGTACATGAAACAGTATATAAAGGCTATCTTAAATTTTAATTTTTCTTTGTTTTTTCGCTTTTAGTAAGAAAATAAACTAATTAAACACGATTATATGTGTTGTTTAAGTATACATACAATCAAATATTTATATATTTATTATATTTACGTATTTACATAAATAATTTAAGTATTTACATAATCAAATATTTAACCTACCATATGGCTTCCTTAATATTTACTCCCATAGTTTGAAAAAAACAAATTATAAGCTTCTATAATCACACACTTACACACACAAGCACACAACATACAACGTGTATATGCCTAACCCTGTATTATATACTTAAATAAATAAGAATGTAGCTTAGACTGTTAGAACTGGCTACCTCGCATCTACTTAAATCTAATTTTAGTTTTGTCTTTTCCAAGTCTCTTATATTTTTGTTTCCAGATCTTTTAGGTAAAATTTACATTTTGTAGATAAGTTTTGATATTATTTTATTAATTTCAGAGTCTCACTCTGCAAACCTGGATAGCCTCAAAATTCACTTGTAGATGTACTGAACTCACACACATCCACCTGCCTCAGCCATCTGGGTGCTGGATTGAAAGGTATACACCACTCTGCCTATTAAAATATTATTTTAAATTTATGGAAATAGAGATGTTTTTCCAACAACATCCTTACATTTGATTTGGATTTTTATATTTCTAAATGTGAAATAAAAATTATATTAGTAAGAAACTTAAATTTAATTTTCTATATTTAATAAGGTGGCTTAATGTCATCTTCTCCCACGGATTGAGCCATATAAAATTCATAAAATAAATGCCAGACAATATTTAAGAGTTCAGTTTGGAGCAGTAATATCTCAGATGATGAACCGGGGAGCAGCAATGAGGAATCCAGAGCTTTTACTCCTCGATCCTGCACATTTGTGTGTGATGAAACGAATTCACAAAGTCACTTATTTTCTCATTTTGGTAACAGCTCATGTTTCGCAGAGTGGCCTTAGTGAGGGAAAGAGGGCTGAAGAGGCTTTCCAGCCCCACATCTTTATCTACCAGGTTGGTAAGATAAGAAAGCACAAGGCTTCACGTGCCTCAAAGAATGCCCAAGTAGATTTCCTACTGCTGTGTAACATCCTCTTTGGTGTGACTCTTGGACAGCATATCTTAGAATTGATTCCAGAATTTGAGTGTTCTGTCGTGTGCTCTTGGATAGAAATTCACAGAACGTCACATATCAACTGGGAAGGGTGTACTCCTGCTAGTCAACAATGAAGAGATCACCCAGTGGGTCAGTCACTGTGGAAAGAAAGTGTGCATTTTGTAAAAGCTAGAGGCATGGTGTGGAGTTCTCCTGGATACCTCATACTTAACTTTGCAGGGGCAAATGGCCTTTGTGGTTATAAATCTTTTCTCTGTAATAAAACATTTACCATTTTGATTTCCTGTATCCTTCAAAATTCATGTAAGGAAAAAAAAAAAAGGAAACTTTACCTCATTCTCTCTCTCTTAAAAATCTCTGTGCTTGGAAGACAGACATTCTCTACATCTAAAAATATATTGTACCCAGTACATTATTTGTTTATTTACAAATTTTGTAATAGCTAGTAAAGGAGTTGCACAAGTTTGTTTTCTTTCCTGTAGCATTTACTGATGTTACACTTCTAGGCTTACTCCTTCCACGCCTATCAACCTTTCAGTATGTTCAACAGGCCTTTGTCTTAAATCTCAGTACTCTGGAGCCAGAGGAAGGGATCTCTGTGTTCAAGCCTGCCTGATCTTCATGGAGAGTTCCAGGCCAGCTAAGGAGAGAGAACCTGTGTCTCAAAAGTAAAAGAAAAAGAAAAAAAGGAAGGAAGGAAGGAAGAAAGGAAGAAAGGAAGGAAGGAAGGAAGGAAGGAAGGAAGGAGGGAGGGAAGGGAGAAGGAGGGAGGGATGGAGGGAGGGAGGGAAGGGAGGAAGGAAAAGAAATTAGTCTCAAATGGAATAAGCCCTTGTCTTCAGTCATTGTTCCTCTGAGTCACTAACAAAATGTATTCTCAGGACACTGAGTATAAGATTCTAGTTACATCATGGTAATTGTTTGGAAGGGATTTCAAACACAGAAGAATTTCATTGTCCATAAACTACCAAGACACCAGAACCTGTGGCTTCCTTCTGCCCTCTTTGCTCAGTGAATGTATTTTTTAAAGAAATTAGCTTCCTAGGGAGTTGCCTTTATAAATGACCTTCTTTGCCCTGTCAGGATGTTTACTATTAAAAATTATCGCTGGGCGGTGCTGGCACACGCCTTTAATCCTAGCACTTGGGAGGCAGAGGCAGGTGGATTTATAATTATGTTATTAAAAGTATTATTACTATTGAGCATGTCAATTGATTTTAATTATACAAGGGGCTACTCCTTCGGTCATCTTTCCTTAGACCAGCTTTGTCTAAGTTAAAGTGTTACAATTTATAACTAAGAAAAAGTTTACATGATTTTAAGATTAAAAATAGCAAGTTGTCAAAGTTATGAAGGACGTGCTTGTCTATTCAATCTCACTGTTCTCGGATCTCATATACTCATTGCAGTTACATAAGGCTGTAAGCCTTGTGTGGGTTGGGAACCAAATACTGGTCCTCTGTATGATCAAAAAGTGCTTTTTAGAATTAAGTTACGTCTTCCAAAGTTGACATTTTAACAAAGTGTTAATAAAAATGCTTTTGAGAAATATGACGGCCTCTAAATTGCACCTATTGTGGTATTTGTCATCCTGCATAATTTCTTTTTCCCCCCTATACATAGAGTTAAGAAATAGTCACAAACAGACAACGGATTTTGAACAATCTGTACTAAATACTCTATTAGTTGATATTTGTGAACTGAAGATTGACTACAGCTGAGTCTTCTTTAGTCGCTAGAACAAATGCCATAGGCAGTGTCATCTATGATAACCAAAAATAGACCATAGCATAGTCCAAAGGCTGGGCAGGGAATGATCAAGTTCTATTCTCCCAGGATCTTCTCGATGTATTCTTTGTCTTTCTATAAGGCAATAGGAGAAGCTAAGATAGAAAGAATAGAAACTGACCTTGTCTTTATAATGAATCATCTTGGTTCTAAGTGAATTGAGCCACTAGCTCTGGCCTCAGGACCCCACCCCTCTCATTGGATTCATCTTCTCTTATTGGTACCCTGGGGATTAGGTTTCTGATAAACACTTTTCTGGGGATGGAGACACTAAAACTGTGGTGCCCATCACAGTCTAATTTTATCAAGCTTCACAAACTGTCTTGGCAGGATCTTCTTGGAATTAAAAATTCACGAGTCAGCTGTTCTCTCTCCCAGAGTTATCCATCTTCTAATCCCGGGAGAAACAGTCACGCTCATTTTAAATAACTCAGATTGGTGTTCAGAAGCTTCTGATTAAATGGAATAAATGGCTCCTTGTACATGGTGCTACATTCTGTACACTGAACTGGTGACTTCAGACCAGTGGCATTGGCTTTGAGAAGAGAAGAATATGTATAAATCAGAACAGTTGCAGATTTTTTTTTCGCAAGGAATTACTTGAATTAAACTCAGAATGAAAGAAGATTTGTCAACAAAGAGGAAAGGAGGCTGTGTTTCCATCATACAAAAGTCGTTGTCTATGGAGCATGCCTCAGAGGGAGGCAAAGAAAAGACAACAACCCATCCCATTCTCATTTGGCAATATAGGAGTACTTGGTTCTGGACTTAGACATTGCTCACAACTAGTTTTCCTGAGCTGCATTTAAGTCAAGGGGAACTAGAACTGATAGCAACCAAAAGATTACTTCTTGCTTGAATACGTATTAAGTAACTGTAAAATACAATCAAGAGTTTGGGAATCATTTAACAAAGAGTCTGTGGAAAAAAAAGGTGAACTGATTTTGGAATTTTAAAAATAGAGACCAACTCCTGAGCTCAAGAATGAACATTCTCTGAGGAGTACTTAAGTCCTAATATATCAATCTTGCTGGTAGAGGAATTAAATTCACATTCAGATAAAATTCAGTCTGTAAAATATTTCCACATGGAGTGATTTGGTCTATTAAAAATCCTCTCAAATTAAAGTGAATATTAAATATGTATAATATAATATAACTTTGATACTATATGTCTGGGGTATTTAAATTAATTATGAGAAAAATTAAGAATGGAAGCTACATGACTTAGAAATTCTTTGACTAATTACAAAATTGGTCTGACTACCTATTACTTTTTAGAAGAGAAAATATGTTTTGATATAGGTAACCTCAGACCGGAAGTCCTTAACCAACGGGACTTCACAAACTCAAGAGTGTACCTTTTCTTACAAGGCAGAGAGGATCTCATGAACAGTTGCATGATACAGTAAGGGCTTCCCCATGCAGATTTCACAGGAACAAACACTGTCTAGCATCACTAAAAGTCCACATGAAAGGAATAGCATGGGCTTTAAACAGGTGGAACACAGATGCACTGACTATAACAGGAGAGATGGCTCAGTCATCAAAAAGGTGAGCTGCTCTGGCAGAGGCCCCGAGTTCTGTTCCCAGTACTCATGTTGGGGGCCTTCACTCACATTCCTTCTGTATAATCCCCTGTAAATTGCTGCTAATATGACTCTCAGTGTGAAAGTCCATTTTACCTCCATGCCAAAGAGATTGACAGTTGTTACTTCTGTTCAGTATGATAGTCCACCATCTTTTCCTGCCCCAGCAACTGCTAGATTGAAAACTCACGCTTCCCCCACCTTTTTCTCTTAAGGACATTTGTCCACATTACAGTCCTCCAAGGCTTAACACATTCTGGAGCTGGCTGATTTGTTAGTGACTAGTCTGCACAAAATAATTTTTCTCTATCATTGTCATGTTAGAACAGAACTAGCACTGAATACATTTCCATATTAACATTGCAATGTTGCTCTCTGGCTGTGTCCAGTGTTTGTGTCTTCTTCTGGAAGTAAGACACTAATGTGCTAATCTCCGGTAGCAATGTAGAACTAGCCTGATCAATCTTTGTCATGGTTCATCCAATTCCACAAGTGAATGCCTTTGAAGCAATCTTTCCTCAGAACTTAGCCACTTTGGCATAGTCATTTCTTAATGAAATGCTTATGAGCCATTATTCTTTGGCTCTGATATATTAAACATCTGCTCTAGTTTCCTTCGACTCATTACTTACCCTTTAAAACATTTCTTTGTTTTCAACTGATTTGTTTGCTTTCCTCATAAATTGCACTTAGGTTTTAAGGGATTTCCTGGTTTGATAGTCCAGTGGGTCTACAACCGCCACCTGCTGTGTGGTTTTACAATTCAATATCAATTATGATAACAAAGTTTAGAATAACAAGTGAGGGGCCACATGCGCCTGATACCAGGAAGAAATCTATTGAGATCATTTCCTTTGAATCCTTTCAACCATCAGCTTTTGAGTTATTAATGTTTCCCCTTCATCGCCAGGGTCTCTGTTCACTGCCTGTAAAGTACTTTAAGCTTATTTCCAGCCTCAGTAAATTAGTTTTAAAAATAAATAATCCACGCTTCCAACTTGGCTTCTGTTTCCATGTGTCCACAAGAAGAATCAGAGCACGTTAAAGAATGGTTTCCTCTAGAGTTGAATGCATGCTAGGGCATTGTTACTGTGTCACAGAAATTAGGAGTTGGATGTGTTAGGGAGATGGTGTAAAACTACTGAAGAGACTCCTCATGGCCAAAGTTGGGATAAATTTAGCAAGAATGCCTGTGATGGATTATAATCAAAAGAAAAAAATATAGACCTGCTTGTCTCATAGAGATGTATCTAGGAGCACATGCTGATATAAGTAATACTGATATAAATAAATACACAGTTCTGTGCAGAGAAATTGAGCTGACTTATGTAGAAAGCCTTACTCTTCCAAGAGATTTCTTACCTCTTAAATGTAAATTGTACATCATGACTTCCCCCAAAATATTGCAGCACAGAAACAGGGAGTGTAGCACATTGTTGTATTTAATGATTGGTTTTAACAAACTAATATTCTGTACTTGGGCTTGGAAAGATTTTCATTCATCCTTACAACATAATATGATCTTATTCACACTACTAACTGTAGTGTCCACCAACCATCTCCCTCCTGACTACTTATTTTTTTTAAGTTTTTGTTATTAATAGTCTCTTGAATTCAATTAGACTGACCATGTGAACACAGACATAGGGTCCTTTACTAGGGCAGGAGAAACCTACTAGGGGGCCATATCCCCAAAGAACACTGGCTTTCTCTGCTTCCTAGTAGCCATCGACTGCTATGAGCTCCCCAGCTAGGAATGAAGCCTCTAAAGCTTCTAAAGCTGCTTCACACTCCATGTTGATATAATAACTGGCTTGATCTTGTGAAAGATTGTGCAGGGACCCATATCTGCTGTGTGTGTGTGTGTGTGTGTGTGTGTGTGTGTGTGTGTGTGTGTAAGGTTTAAGCTTCTCGTTTTCCCTCTTGCTCTTGTATGCTGTGTCTTCAAAGGCCTATGTAACCCTGTTACATTCTCTTCTGGAGGCACACAGAGTAGTAAAGCCATACTAAGCTGAGCAGTGGTGGTGAACACCTTTAACCCCAGCATTTGGGAGGCAGAACAGGCAGATTTCTGAGTTCAAGGCCAGCCTGGTCTACAGAGTGAATTCCAGGACAGTCAGTGCTATACAGAGAAACCCTGTCTCAAAAACCAACCAACCAACCAACAAACAAACAGACAAACAAAAACACCATACTAGCCCCTTCCTGACTAGAACCTCAGGTCTTGGTCTGATTACAGACAATCCAACACCTACCAATTCTCCTTTATTATTTTTTTCTCCTGACTTTCTGATCTTGGTGACCGAATTTCTCTGTTCTCTTTAGAAATCTCAATTATCTGATAAAAATTGTCATACCCTTTGGTCTAGGAGTCTGTATAGCAGTACCAATTTTGATAGGGTGCATCTTGTACTCTTAAGGTCAAGAGGACACATGGGGAAAATATTTCTAGTAGAAAAGCCCGATAGATAACAGAAGTCAAGTAATTATGGTTCAATTCCTCCATTAATGTAGGCTATAAGGATAGCATGTAGCCCTTTGTATAATGCAATGAGAATGACACTTTTAGGGTCCTTTGAACTTTCCCAGAAAGCTGTAAACAATGTATTGTAAGAAATTGTTTTAGAATATAATAGGCTATTTCATCCAATAAAAAAAAAAAAAGATCCATTTTTGGTCTATGTCTGAATCTGAAGTTGCATTTCGCTGTTGTTCACTATCAGCATGAAAGAAGTCTTAAAAGCATCGGAAAAGTGCCTGCTATGACATAATCCAGGAAAAAAGGAGTACTTTATGTGTCAAAGTGGATCTCCCAGTTGTACAAATGGTTCTCTGAAAAAAAAAATGCTTCTATTCTCTGAGTAGGGTCAGTACAAGCGGTGACTTGCCTCCAGAAGAAATGCATGTCAGTGTTAAATACAAGAGCGCTATCTTGGTCTGAAGCGTCTCAAAATAAAAAAAAATAAATAAAAATAAAAAAAATAAAAAAACTAGTTTGCAAATATTATTCCTTTGATCAGCCAGTCTGTACAACTTGAATTCTTTTTCTTATGATAAGTGAGAGCAACATTTTCTCAGGTTGTTATGGACACTGCTGGTCCCCATCTAGGATACTGCACAGAAGACCTAAAATGCTAAACCACAGCTATATATAACCATTGCTATGTCAAAGTTCTCAAACGACCTTTGATAATTCTCAAAGACACGTTTCCTAACCGTACAGAGTTACCCGAGAATGGAGGAGCCAGAATTTTTCTAATTTCTCAGAATTGTTGAAAATCTAGCTTGATTTTTGAATCCCATTGCTTTGTTTAAAAAAAAGGGTGGGGTGGGGTGAGGTGGGGGAGAAAACCATCAAGGTATAGTTGTCTGATCAATATAAATAAGGATGCTCACCCATTCGAAATCAGAATGAGGGCTCAGACTCTGGGTCTTCTACAAAAGCAGATTATGTTTCCTCTATAATTCCTAAACTGCTAGTGGGAGAATCTGGACCTCACTCACAATTACTAGTAGAGTACAGTGGAGCTTGTTGTGAGCACAAAGAGAGTACACAGAGAAGCAAGGAAGCCCAGAGAAATGGAAACACCTGGCATCCCCCGAGCCTCTGGATCCAGCAAGAGCTCAGACTAAACACTCTTGACTTCCATCCTTTAACTCTTGTCTTTGCAGAGAGCACAGAGGAAGCCTGTCCTCATACACTGTACACAGGGAATCCACAGCTGACCTCCATGCCCAA
>JADRCD010198591.1:5812-21883 GCA_019843815.1 Montemys delectorum | reverse complement strand
AGAAGAAGAGGAGGAGGAGGAGGAGGAGGAGGAGGAGGAGGAGGAGGAGGAGGAGGAGGAGGAGGAGGGAGAAGAAGATGACGATGATGATGATGAAGTGAGGGAGGGACAGAGGAGGGAGGAACAGAGGGAGGCAGGGAAGAAGAGAGGGAGAAAGCAGACTTAAAATGCCTTTTTCACATGCACCCTCAACCTCTTCAGGGACTTTCTGGACGTGTTTAGTGCTTTGTTTCATTTCACTATCATTCCAACCAAAACCAGGTTTTTCCTCTAATTGTACATTTCTAAGTTAAAAGACAAAACAAAACAAAAACATTTCTAGCAGACTTAGAAATGCATTATGGGACTTGAATGACATAAGGGTATTGATCTTTAGACTCCTGGAATCCTTTCACTCTTCTCTCAGACTGCCCTGATGTTCATCTGTGTCTGTTAGCATGTGCTCCACAGTACAGCTAGCCAAATCTCAACAGGCTGAGTGTGAGGTGCAGGCACATTCCTGGAACCAACAGTAACTGGGAAAACTGTGTTCTGGGCAGTTTCAATACCGTTCATGGGACTCTCACTGGGGATGCTAGAAGACAGAGGACTGACCTCCACCTAAATTTTCAAGAAGATGAATTGCAGCTGGGGCCCCACAACATGCCTGGTTCAAATGTAAAGTGATGTAACCATGTTACCACCCACCTTTAAAGTACTAAACAGAAACCCATGTGTCTTAGTGTCTCTGTAGGAACAGAACCAATAGACTGAACATATATTCAAAGGAGGTTTATGAGTCTGGCTTACAGGATATGGTCTGGGTAGTCCAACAATAGCTGTCATCACATTAGCCAGACTCAGAATCTGGTGGCCACAATTTCATAAGTCTTGTTGCCTTAGAAGTCAAAGGTCTGAAGAATTCCAGGATTTCCTGGCCTTCTGGCTGAGATGAAAAGCCCAAGAAGCTGGGTTCAATTTCAGTGAAGGATGTCTACAGCAGAAGCAGCCACAGCAACAGGGAAGATGCATTCACCAGCCCGAGGCTAGGGAAAGAACAGCTTTTCTCTTAGACCTCTAAATATTCAGGCCACCAGCAGAAGCTGCGCCCACTCTGCAGCACAGTCTTGCCCTCTGTTCATTCCTCCAGAAAGTGTACCTGCCGACACATTTACAGGCATATCTCTGAGTTAATCCAGATCCAGTCAAGTTTCAACCAGGTTAAGCATCCCTACATGCAACCCTAATGTTCTACGTTTAAGAATTTACACACACACACACACACACACACACACACACACACACGCACACACACACCACCACCACCACCACCACCACCACCAACAACAACAACAACAACAACAACCAACAACCAACAAAAACACTTTATGAGTCACCCAGATTAGAAATAATAAAATTGTGCCATTTTGAGAATAGTTAACTCATAGTATATACACTCAGTGTTGGATATTTAGCAAGGAAAACAAGCTTGATATGAATGTAACACTGTACATAAGTCTTGAAATCATTTTTCAAAGGAAAAAAAAACCTCATCATAAAAGAATGTATAATGTATGATTCCACTTATTTAAAACTCTATAGAATGCACCTTAATCTCTAATGGTATAGAATGTATTACATTACTTGGTCTGAGGTGATGAGATCTATCTCCTGAACAGGAGCAAAAATAACTAGTTACAGTTGTAGGGGTGTTTGCTTATTGATGATTGTGGTGGTTCTAAGCATATACAACTGTTAATATCCATTGAACTGTTAATATATTCGAGGATTATTGCTCCTCAGTTTCGGCAGATGTCAAAATAAAAATTATATTAAACCAACAGTAAAACCCTCTTAGAATATTTTTTTTATTATCATGAGGCAAGAGTTGAAAATTAGTTTTTGTCTATCTTCTTAATGAATTCTGCATTTTTAATGTGTCCTATGTGACGGTCAATTCCAAGTACTGGCAAAACTTTGACTTCCAATTCTGTAGCATTATAAGGTGACTGTTTTAAAAGAAAATTCTCCACTGCTTGAGATGTTTGGGGCTCACTTCGAGGAGAGTTTGATGTGTGATTAGTGAAAGTTTTTAGTGCCCAACCATTGGTCTCACTGAAGAAATAGTTCAGATTCTTGTTCTTGCTGGTCTCCTTTACATCACCATCCTTCTAGACTAATCTGAAGCTACGGAGATGACATCGCTGAGTTAGAACCGGGAAGAGGCTAGATTTTGTGCACTAGGTGAACCTACACCAAACAGTGATGGGCAATCATACACTGAGATGGACTAGCCTATGCCTGAGTCCTGCCTCAGAAGAAAGTAATGTGAACTTGGGGGTTACAAAGCTGAAGAAGGGCGTCTTTAATCACACGCTAGTCATTCCATATGCAGACGGACACTAGAACTCTGCAGCACTGACTCTTCATAAGCATTTGTGTAGTTTTTTCTATTGAACTATGAAATATGGTTAAAGTTTAGTCACCGTTTTCTTAGAGGGGCTCAGAAGTGGTAACTGCCTAGTTCTCAAGGGTAGGTGTCTTCGTACTTTCTTAAAGTCTGAAAGATTTCTGGAATTTGTGGTCTTCAGTCCAATTGGAACATAAGGAGCTGGGTTCAGATTTCAGTGAAATGGTCATATTGATGTTTTTTTCTCACTTGTGCAGTCATGTGCACAAGTTCAACTAAAGAATATGGAAATTATATCCATATTTCTTTTTGCGTTATATGCATTATTGTTTTTATTTTAGGAATATTACTAAGATAATTTTATAACAGGGAAGTATTTAAAATATTTACTAGAATTTGGGAGCATGCTAAACACATATGCGAGTAAACTACTTGTTTGAGTAAGCAAATGTTGGAATTTGAACTAGTATATACTAGTATTTAAGTGAAGTTTTCAAATACGACAATTCACTGTATAGCAAAAGCAGAAGCCAGACTTAGTACTATGTATGTTATTCCTAACTCATGCATCATTTGTTTCTGTTTTTGTTTTACCAAAGCCAGAGCACACAATAAGAAGTGTCATCAACTTGTTATCTATGTCACCTCACCATCAAAACTGCTTTGGAACATACTTTTATTTTTTTTTCAATTAATAAATAACTTGCCATTGTTGGTACTTATGATATTTTCTAGAATAAACATTGTAAGACCATCTTCTTGTTGAATTTATTGCAACCAGAGCTGTAATAAACTGAGAAATGAAAGGAAAAAAATAAAATCAGGTCTACTGCCCATATCCTTTACAAACCCAAAATAAAGTGGAAGCTTGCATTTTGCAGACCCCTTTCATGGAGTCAGGCATGGTAGTAAACACTTACTGAGCATTTAGCGTATGAGCAACTCTACCAGCCACCACACAGCTACCACGTCAGCTCTTTCATATAATCCTAGAGTTTTAGTGAAACTCCTTCACAGATTATCCGTAGGACCCTTGTGACCCATCAGTCAAAAATAAAGACACCGAGAACTTTTAACATCTCAATCCTTAGGCCTTAACTGGAAGACTGTCAACTAGCTCATTTATGCCACCTAGCTCCATCCTATCACGTGGCTAGCTACACCTTCCAGACCCATAGTCATGTCTCTCTTCCCTTGTGTCTCCTGTCAAAAAGACCTTCCTTTTTCCTTTTTCACAAAACCCCTTTCTCTGCCTGGAAATTCCATCTTCCACTTCCTGCCATAGCTATTGGCCATCAGGTCTTTCTGATAACTAATCAGCATTGAAATACATCTGATACAACTCTTATACAGTCTAGAGAGAGGGGACAGTGTGACCTTTTCTTTAGGATTTACAAAACAGGAGGCAAGCAAAATAACAGGTCATATGATAATGTCAATACCAGAATCCTGTTAGCATTTAGCTCCCTGCCAGATGAGCAATTAACAATCAAATATACAGATGTGACATGCCTTAATACAAGATCCCTTCTACAATAAATTAGAAAACAGGCATAAGAACTGGAAACAATTTGCTCATGTTCATAATGACAAAGGGTGGACACATGTAGCTCATGCTTTCTCTGCTGATGTCAGTGGACACTGAGCTTTAAATATTAAGGTCCATAAATAAATTCTATTTCTATTTGGGTTCTGTTTAGAAGCTCAAAATCTTCCTGGCAAGAAATATAAAATCTTGGAAGTGAAAATCACACTACGAGAGGAAGGTTTCAGTAATTGCTAGAATTCTAGTTAAAATTTCTGCTCTCTCCTGCAACTCCATTTGTAATTACTGTTACCACTCTTTTAATCTCTGTCCAGATAGTCAGTACGACAGCAACTTACCTTGAAAATGTCATTATTTTTTAGTGTAAAGAACAAGTCTGCCATGGCCATCAATTCTGAATAGCATCAGTATGACAAAAAGAGAAAGAAACCAGTCTATTCATCTCTGTGGGGCTTTTTTTTTTTTTTTTTTTTTTTTTTTTTTTTTTTTTTTTTTTTTTTAGAAAAGAGGTTGCAGATAGGATTCAGTTAGAGCTAGCAGAACCTGTGTGCTTCCAACTTGAACAATGCCCTCATATTAGTTCATGGGAGATAAGGAGAAGGGTGGGGAAGACAAAAGGTTATTCCTCTGTCTTGAATTGAAGTGGTTATATAAATCTCTGCCACATTTAGACAGCATGTTCATGCATAAAATCCTTGAACTCGAAGTAATTTTACAGAAAAATAAATGTGTGCGCAGGATATTCATCTTAGTGTGATCAACAACTCCAGTCTGTTTCCTATGCAAGAGTGAAAATCCACTTGGTACAAAAGGCTGTGTCAGTTATTGTTGAGGACATAAGCCTAATCCTGTACCCTCTTGACTTCGGAGAGTTTTCTCTGCCTTGTGATAAAGCAAAGCACTATGCAAATATGGTAGTGACAGTTGTCATTCGTCCTGTGAGTCCATCCTCTCTCTCTGGTGAGGTGTGATCAAGGCCTCAAAGTTTGTCTCTGAGAGAATGACATGAACTCCATTTTAAGACCAAGCCTAACTTCAAAAGGAAAGCCATCCGTTCCAGGTTCCAGGAACTGGACCATAAACCCCCTCTAACTCATCAGTCCCAGGATCTAAGACATAAGTCACCAGCTCCAGGAACAGACCATAAAGACCAGGAACAAGGCCATAAAATCCCATATTCAAAGAACACCCTGGAGATAGCCACAAGGATGGGGAAATATCTTATCTCAGGATGAGCTGTCAGTGCTGGGCAGCGTTATATGGTTTGGGTATCTCATCCTGTGGTTAGTTAAGCATTCATTCACGACACAGGCGTTCAGTCCACTGACCACCTGGACACAACCCAATCAGAACTGACTCATGTACCATCCCCCTGTGCCCACCAATGAAGTTTTAGATTACCAACCCTAGCTAAAATTCCTGTCGTTCACTATAAAAAGGCCTGCGTGCCTTTGCCTGCAGTCATCACCATTTTTATAAGTGGCCAACCCCTGCAGGCAGGCTTCTTTTAAAATTAATTTTAATTACTTTATTTATTTACATTCCAGTCATTGCTCCCCTTCTTGGTCCCCCCCTCCCACAGTTCCTCATCCCATTCTTCCTCCCCTTGCCTCAGAGAGGGTGCTTCCCCTCCCACCGGGCCTCCCCCTTCTCTGGGGCCTCAAGTCTCTCCCACGAAGGCCAGACCAGGCAGACCTCTGCTGTATATGTACAGTTCTCATTCCTCAGCCTTCCGAGCTCTCGACTGCTACCTGTGCCCTGGACTATTTACTCAACCCTACCTGCCTTTGAGGGTTGGAGGTGAGGTGGCACAGAATCAGTGACACAGACTCCAGGAGCAGATAAAGAACAAACGCCACAGCAAGCTCACCTGAACTCTGTCGCAAGCTCCTTTAATCCCCTCCACCTGTGTCCCATTGGTCCCAAGAAAGTATATCTGCTACACAGCAGTTCCAGATTGGCTGGCATTGTCTGCACCATCAATCCTTGGTCTCTTGGGCAGTCTTCTATTAGGTCCTCCTGCAGGAGATACCTTTGCAATTGCCTGGCCCTGGCATTTATGCAGAGGCAGCTATGCCACTCCTCCTACACTAGACCTCTCTGCCCAACACTTATTTCTTTAGCATTTGCGCAATATACCTATCTTATAGTATTACCTCTTTAAGGTACACCTCGAGTGAGTTAGTTCCACACAGTGATAATATATATACTATATATTTACACATTTGGGAGGCTCATTGTTACCAACACGTTCTAAAAGCAAGAAGATAGTCAGTTTTTTTATTCCATTAGCTTAGTGCAATATCTGTCAGCAACTGTTGTTTGACTTGGTGCTTCCATATAACTCTAGGATTGAAGCTAATATGTATTTATTGAATATATAATTGGGTTCTCTCATGACTATCAGGGACATTGTGCTTAGATTGTGTCTCTGCTCCACAGAGCTCACAGTTTTCCAGGGAAAAGGAAACTTATGAAACAGTTACTACTAAATACAGAATGTGATGAGGACCCTGACAGAGAACACTGGGGGGGTGTTCTCTGTGAGGGAGCATCCTTACAGTGTACAAGTTCAGGTGCTTATGATGATGGCTCACCATGACAAGCCACTTCTCTAAAAACTGGAATTTTATTGTTCTTAACCTACACTTTAGAACAACTCATTTGAATTCTTGGCTGAAATTAAAGGCAACCTTTATTGAAATCATTTTTTTTTTGTTTCAATTATCAACCAAAAATGTAGCCTTAAGATGGTGTACACAGACAAAACCAATATTCTTTAGATGAACACACCAGAGATGCCACTGAAACTTTTCTAGGACTCGTGAGCTGAGAAAATAAGGTACCTTGAGACTCAATCAATAAAGGAAATGAAACACACCTGTAGAATCCAAAAGACTGTTGATTACAAGTGCTTGCAGCAGCCACCTGCCTGCACCTCCCTTCAGTCTGCTGATCCTGGACCTCCCCAGCCCATACAACAGGGATGGAATGCTTGGAATGACCTCATTCCATTTTGAGATCATTGTAATCACTCTAAAGATGTCATTCAAATACAAAAGAAGAAATAATACTTTACTCCCTCAGGACTTCCTGGAAAAGGATCTGGGTCAGTTTTTAGCCTACACCCTTTCCTTTCCTTAACAGCCATTGCCATTGTCCCGTCAAACCTTGCTGCAGATGAACCTTCTCAGCCTCTTTAACTAGAGCTCACACAGTCCATTACGCATTGGTTCAACAAATAGTTAGTGAATGCTCACTTTGTTCCAGACTTATGAGGCTATGAAGATATGGGAGGGATGAAAACACTGTTGAATCCTACAGGGCATTGTATCCCTGCCTTTTCCATCCATGTTTAATTTCTAATCTATTTTCATGTGGTCATCTCAGAGGAAGGAAATCAGGCTGAGATTGCATCATCTTTGAGAAAAAAAATTATTTCATATTATTCCTGCAATTGGATTAACAATTGTGGCGCACCAATCCTGACTAACAGGAATTAAGACACAACACAACCGGTTCCTTCTCTTGGCAGTTTATTCAGGATCCTTTACATGCAGCATTGTGTGGAGGTGAGCCCTCGATCCCTACTCGGGCACAGCTTATATCCTAGTAGGAGCCCATGAACTCATGCCACGTGTCATCTCCCCATAGGCCAGGGAAGATCATGCCACTCAGAAGCACAACCTGCAAGCCAAATCAGGTGTTGTTTATCTCAGAGCTCTCGGTCAACCATCGCCATCTTTAGGGCGCGGTTTGGACAGCTCTCTACAAACAAGAATGAAAATTAATAATATTGTTATTCTTTCATCTCTCCCTCTCTCTCTCTTCTTTCTTCCCCCCCTCTCTCTCTCTCTGTGTGCGTGTGTGTGTGTGTGTGTGTGTGTGTGTGTGTGTGTGTGTGTGTGTGTGTGATATTTCCGAGTGTGGGAGCACAGGTGCGTGCAAGCATGCGGAGGCCAGAGATTGATGTCTGGTGTGTTCTTTGATAGTTCTCCACTTTTCATTTACTGTAGCAGGGTACCTTACTGAATCCATCACTCACTGACTGTGGCTAGTCTACCTGCAACCCAAGTGCTGGAGTTACAGGAGTGTTGCCACACCCACTGCTTCTCATATGGGTCTAGGAAAACTGAGCTCTGCTTCTCATACTTGCACGAGCTCTCCTTTAGTGACCCACCACCCTTCCTAGGCTTTAGATTATTTTTCTACTTGAAATGCTGAGATATATATCCACCCTTCTCAGCTAATACTAAAATGTTAACCCTCTCTGAAAAATTATGTTTATCATGTTAGATTCCTTTTAAAAAATATTATATGAGAATGTTTCATTTCTACTCAGAAATGCAATATACTAAATTTTCAGCATGTGCTATTTTTCTAAATGGGATTGAATGCATTCACTTGAAATGGGGCTTCAAAGAAGCACCAACAACGGAATTTTAGGGAATACCACTAGCAACTTTCTTACAGTGGTCTTGTTGGGTAATTTTTAACCATCAGCAACACATACACCTTTCTGTATCAAGAAACGTGAAGATATCAAAATACTTGTGGGAAAATGTTTGAACTATGTATTCAAACACGTTTGAGTTATGATCAGTGTTCATGGATTTCTGAAAATTATAAGGTTTGCAAGCAATTATTACTTAATTGCAAATGTTTTTACTGATAAAACTGTTTTTAAATATAGTCTAGTTTTTTTCTTATTTACATAATAGTTTCTGGAGTGTGTGGTTGTAAATATTTCTTTCTAAATAGTCTTTGCTATTTGTTCTAAAACTTAAAATATTTCTAACCTTTAAAATGTTAACTGATATTTTGCATGTAATTTCTTTGAATGTCTTAGGTTGCAATTCATACGAACTTATGCTTTCTAGTTTTAGAGGAGCACAAAATAGAAGGGGAGATGTGAGTAGCTCAGGGGAATGAGTAGACTTGGGTAGCTTAGGAGATAGAGTAGATTTGGGTACCTTAGGGGATGGAGTGGACTTGGGTTCCTTAGGGGATGGAGTAGACTTGGATATCTTAGGGCATGGTGTAGACTTGGGTTTAAATCAGAGTCTACATCACATGTTAGTTTTATCCTCTTATAGCTGAATGACCTTTTCTGAGCCTCAATTTCATCATTTGGGAAAGTAATGTTATCTTGAACTTCTTTGGAATGCCTGAGCTGTGTGTTTCCTTGACCACAGTGACTCATTTAACTTATTCACAGGTATTTCCCCGGAGCCTGTTAGAGTGTATACAGTGTGTTTCTAAACAGTTCCTGCTGAGTGAGCACACAGCACATAGTGAATGTGTGGAATTCTGGTTTTTATGTTTTTCCTCATGGCCACCTTGAGCCTAATCTCTTCTTGACAAAGTTTTACCCCTGTACACTTTGAAGCTCTGTCTTCCATATGGAAAATAGAAATAAAGTAAATATTGGCTTATTTCCCTTTTCCTTTTAACATCACAGCGTCAGGTACAAGGCGAACCCTTCCTTATGCCCTCGTGGTGTAAATAGTAGAAAAATAGAGACATTTTGTTGCCCTCAGCATATTTTAAACCCCTACTTACTCTGAGTTTTAGCATTTGTTTTGAATTTTCTCATTGGAACACTTCACGTTTTTCTTATTCAATATGCCTCTTCCCCCATCAGTGTTACGTTCTTAAACTTCTTGCATAGCCACACTGCAGTTCTTTCTATAGGAGCCCTCTATCTTAGCTATGGCTGGCAACATTCTATCACCCAGTAGCCTGCTTTTCAGCACACAGAATGTGTTTGTAGTTATGCAGAAGAAGCTTTGTAATTTCTCATTTGTCAATTCTTAGTTATGTCCTGTGCTATTGGAGTTCTAACCAGAGTTTTTACCTATATCTAGAACTTAAAATGTGTTCTGTTTTCCTCTGATTGTTCCAGGATCTCGGGTTTTATATTGAAGTCTTTGGTCTACTTTCTATTGATGTGTGTGTGTGTGTGTGTGTGTGTGTGTGTGTGTGTGTGTGTGTGCAGGGTAAGAGATATGAATGTAATTATATTCTCCTGCACATGGAAATTCAATTTCTGCAGCACTGTTTTTTGAAGAGGCTGGTTTCTTTTCCAATGAATATTTTTGACATCTTTATAAAACATTAGTTGGCTAGGGCTGCTGAGATGTCTCAGTAGGTAAAGTTATCTGCTCCCAACTCTGAGGAACTAGGGAGATTGCATTCTTCCTTAGAGAGTCTCCTTCCTGAGTCCAGGCTGCTCTTCCATCAGTGTTCCCCCATCTTTGCCTGAGTATATTTGTTTCCACTGATTTTGTGTGCAGGTAAGCTCTTGTCAGTGATCACATGATTAGTGGGGCCATTAACTGTTTAGTCAGAGGGGACTTGGGCATCTGCAAATGCAATACTCACTCCTGAGTGTCTGCTTTCTCTGCTAGAATAGTTTTGTTGTAGAATTCTTCAAGGATTGTTCCACCCTTACCAAGCTATAGCAGGCACAGAAGGGCCACCAACACTGGGCTCCTTCCACAGCTTCTGTTTCTTGAAGCCCCACTATCTGAATGTTGTCCCTATTGTCTCTTCTTCTGAACATTTGCCTTTGCATGTGATCATGGACCCTGCTACAATGCTCAGTGCTCTACCTTGGGATGTGTAAAGTTGCTTATAAATCTACTTCTCAGTGTTTCTCTCACTATCATACAGTGTATATTTTCTACATTTTTCTCTTTCTGAAGCAATGGATTTGATGTGTACTCTCAGGTGATGGGAATACAAGAGAAAGCCATTGGGTCTTTTAGTAATTGTAAAAGTCCTATCCTGAATTGGGTTTGCAGCTCGGTGAGAGAGCACCTTTTTGACGTGTATAAGGTTTGATTCCTAACACCACAAAAATAAAAAATAAAAAATAAGAAATAAATTAAAATAAAAAGCCTTCTCTAGTTCTTTATTAAGTTTTAACTATTGGTTACCTTCAAAATTTGTATAATAAATCATTTTAGATTCATGAGTATCAATTTAAAAATATGAGATTTTAATCATTAATATACTATAACTTCAACATTATATCAATAGCATCTTACACTAATATTTAGTTCTGCAGTACTTTTTTTTTAGATATTTTCTTTATTTACATGTAAATTTTTCCTTTCCCAGGTTCCCCTCCAACAAACAAACAAACAAACAAAAACAACAAGAACAAACCCCTTTTGCCTCCCCCCTCCCCATGCCTGCCACCCCACCCTCTCCCACTTATTGGCCCTGGCATTCCACTACACTGGGGCACAGAACCTTCACAAGGCTGAGGTCCTTTCCTCCTATTGATGATCGAATTTGCAATCCTCTACTATACACATGCTCTGCAGTACTTTTTAAAATAAAATTTCTATATTAATTGTGGTATTCAATATATATTTTCCTGTATTTGAAGTCATGGCCTTTGTTTACAAAGCTTAGTTAATATTTCATTATTTGAACCACTATTAATATCGAATGAGAGAATGTTAGAGGAATTTCCATTATTGCCATACATCAATCAGTCAGATAAGAGAACAACTACAGAGCAAATGCTGAGATACTTGGGATAGCATCTTCCCACGTGGTCTGAAGCTGTCAATCAGGCCTAGGATAGCATCTTCCCACTTGGTCTGAAGCTGTCAATCAGGCCCAGGATAGCAGGCTCCTTCTGAACAAAAAGATGAGGGTTATGTCTGAGTATGTTGCGATTTTATTTGTCAGTCTTCTGGAAAATTGAAGCCTGATCCAAAGACAGACATTTCTATTTGTTTCTTCTGAGAGAGCAACAGGTATGAGGTAATAATAATCCCAAACATGTGAGTACCGGGAGCCAAAGACTGATTCTGTTTCCTGTTTCCTGGGCTGGGGACAAGATGCTCAGACACACGTTTAGGGAGCTGTATGAGATACAGGAGCCTTTATACAGCAATATGTATCCCTACTTTTAATTCCATTCCAAATTAATTTTATGACTTCTCAGAGAGACTCTTCAATTCTCTAAACATATCATGAAATTATGATTACACACTTAATGAGGTTCTTTGCATGGATCTGCCTTATTTCCCAAGCCCCTACGTGCTACTATGTCTATTCAACTCAGCAGGCCATATCTTAAACCATCAAGGGAAACTTGTTCTTCTTTAGTAATTATTTAATTAAAGATTTTTTAACTGTGTATATGAGTATGTGTCTAAGAGTATATGTATATATGTATAAGTGCCCATGGAAGCCATAAACATCAGATAGTCCTGGAAATAAAATACTAGGCATTTTAAAATGCCCAACATGAGGGTTATGAGCTGAACTCAGTTCCTCCGCAAGAGAAGTAAGTGCTCATAACTGCTAAGAAACTCTATATCCCCTTTAAAATAATCTTATAATATTCAGTTTTGTCAGTTTTCTTCTTCTTAATACTAGAATTTTAAAATATTCATCCATTGAAATACTGCTGAGTGCTTACTTCATGCTAGTCCCTATCTCAACAGAAGATGAGTAGGAATAGCATTTCTCAAGTAACTGACGCTGTATTTGGAGTTATTTAAACATTATTTGCAATGTTGGAAAGAAATGAAAACAAAAAGCTGTAAGTACCTGATGTGTTAGTACTTTCTGGTATGTGATGTAGTTAGGATGCTAGGATTAGAGATCTTGATGTTTTAAAACATTTGGAAACAATAAAATCCGTATACATGTAACTCAACACAAGAACTTTTCTACTAGCCAATGTAAGGCTTATCTAAAAAATGTAATTTTCCCTCAGTGTCTGAGAGCAACTGTATCCACAGCAATCCCACTTCTCCCAGATACCAAAACCTGGGACACTCAGGTTCCTTGTTGTCATGGTAGTATTTGTATATAACTTATATACATCGTCTCGTATGCCTTAACTCTCAAGAGCACTGTGATATCTGTTACCATATAAATGCTCTGTAGATAACCATTACACCATGCTACTTAGGGAACAACATCAAGGAAAGGCACATGTGCATATTTGGTATAGATAAAGTGGTTTCCTGAATTGTGCCCAAGGTCACTTGAATCTGTACAGACTCAATTTAAAATAAAGGACTGATTTTCCAAATATTTTTTGGTGATGTGCTGATAAAAACATTTTACAATCTATTACCTGGAGAAAAGATAAAAATTCTCAGTTTTGCCTGTAAACTTATTATCAACTAATAATCAAATAATCTTTTCTTCTAATTTATTTTTTGTTCATTTTTGAGAATTTCATACATGAGTATCTATTTCATTTCCATACCTCTCTCTCACCCCTTTTCAACATACTCAGTCTCAAATTTATGTTCTCTGGTTCTTTAATTATCATTGTTTCACACACACACACACACACACACACACACACACACACACACACACACATTTAGAGGAACATGAACACTGTACTAATAACTCTTCCAGTGATGAGGTTTGTTTGGTTTTGTTTGTCTGTTTGTTTAAAAGAAACTTGTTTTATTCAAACTCTTTTTCATTATAATTAAATGTAAAATTTGAATTTCTGAGAATGTTTGAAAAAGACAAAGGGAAACATTCTCCCTTAATATTGTACCAGTAGCCTCTAACATTAACATTCATTTCTCCAGTTTTTTTAAATAAATAAAACTTCAATGTTAACTATGGCTTTCAATATATATGTATGTATGTATGTATGTATATATATATATGTGTGTGTGTGTGTGTGTGTGTGTATACATATATATATATATATATATATATATATATATATATATATATATATATATAATTTTTTGGTTTTGGTTTTTCTAGAGAATGTCTCTGTATAGCTCTGGCTGTCCTGGCACTCATTCTGTAGACCAGGCTGGCCTCGAACTCAGAAAACTGCCTGCCTCTGCGTCCCACGTGCTGGGATTAAAGGCATGTGCTAAAACAGGCCATCTCAATGTATATTTTCTTATACTTGGACTCACATGCTTTGTTTGCAAAGCTTAGTTAATATTTCATTATTTTAATCCACCATTAACTAAGAATGAGAAATGCTAGAGAATTTCAACAACCATCTCTATAAGTATGTAAATGGTCTGAAAAAGGAACACTGTGGAGCCAAGGCTAAGATACTTGGGTGGCATCCTCTCGCATTGCTGGCACTGTCAGTTCAGCCCAGAAGAGTAGGCTTCTTCTGAACAAAGAGAAAGAAGACATCCCACTTAGCAGTGAGTGCTCCAAAGTCTCTCACCTTCTGCACATAGTTGTGAGTCTTTTTGATAGTTATTCTACTACAATGCTTTGTTCTATGGGTATAGCAATAAGTCATAAGGAAATATTTTATTGGTATGTTCTTTTAGCACAATATCAATAGATTTTCCCATAGGCCCATGACCTACCTAATCTCAGATTCCTGAAGGGCCAGTAATGGGGTCCATCTGATGGTGTAGACCTTAAATCTTAAATACTAAATCTTAAATATTAAATCTTCAATAAATAAGAAGTACAGGGACAACGATGGAGCAGAGACTGAGGAAATGGCTAACCAATTACTGGCCCCTACTACCCCATGGACAAGCACCAATCTCTGATACTATTAATGGTACTCTGCTATGTTTACAGGCAGGACCGTAGCATAATAGTCCTCTGAGAGGCTCCACAGAGCAGCTGACTGAAACAGCTGCAAAGACCCACAGCCAAACATTGAACAGGGTTTGGGAAGTCTTATGGAAGAACTGCAGGAAGGAATGAGGGACCCAGAGTAGATAGGAGCTCTACAGGAAGACCAACAGAGTCAACTAACCTGGGCCCCTCAGGACTCTCAATCTGAACCACCAATCAAAGAGCATACACAGGCTGGACCTAGGCCTCCTTGCACATAGGTAGCTCATGTGCTGCTCTGTTTTCATGCAGGTCCCCCAACAACTAAAGTGGAGATGTCCCTAAATCTGTTGCCTGCCTATGAATCTCATTCTCCTAAGTGGGCTACCTTGTTGGCCTCAGTGGAAAAGGATGCACCTAATTCTGCAAAAACTTGATGTGCCAGGGTGGGGGGATACCTGGAGGAGGCTCCCCTTCTCAGAGAAGAAGGGGAGAGGGAGGAGCGGTGTGAGAGGGGACTGGGAAGGGGCCTGAGACAGGGATGTAAAGTGAATAAATAAAACATTAATGAGAAAAATGAAAGGATTTTTGAATCTTTGATAGAGTTTGAAAAATAACTGCATTGGAAATGCCTAACTGCCTTCTTTTAAGGTTCTATGAAAGCTCATGTCAGTCATGCTAAAAAAGAATCGGTCCACTTTCAAAAACATCAATGGAAAGTAATATAGAATTAGTTGGTTTGAAATAAAGAGATTAAGACATCTGAGTATACAGGACTTGTTTAGAATGATTCAGAAAATACTACTAAAATATTAAATTATACTACATGAAGTTAAAATTTTCTTGTAGACAAGATCACTTGCTAGGAAAAAGAAAATATTAGTCATGGACAGTGAAAATGATTCTCAGTACATGACTCTGACAAAGTCTTCACCTTGAATATACTAAGAACACCGACAATCAAAATGATAAAACAACCAAGCTCATTTTAAACAGTAAAAATTTTTGTTCCAGTTGTCTATCACTGAGTAACAAAACATTCAAAAGTTACTGACAACATAAAAACTATCACTTCATTTTTATCGAAATCGACAAAATGAGAAAGACTCAAAGGGGACAGTAGTCACTCACCTGAAGCCCCTGTCACAGAAAGGCGAATGTTGACATCTTCTGAAGAGTTGCTTATTTACGTGGCTGCCAACTACCTACGGATGGAGATCAGTTGTTATTGTCCGTGGTAATGTAAATGGACTGTTCACAGGCTTGCCTAGCTTCCTCAGAGTGCAATGGTCAAGCTTCAAAAGCAAACATTTCAGGAAAAATTAGAAGTCAAAACTGTACATATTATGGCCTAGTCTCAGTAACTAATTTGATGTTTTTGTGCTATATTGGACTGGTCAGAAATAACAAAGCCAAAAATCAATGGGAAAGGTTATATAAAATATTGATTTATGACCAAAGTTTGAAAGTGACTTTCAGATAAAATTATGGACCGGAAGCTGATTCGTGTAACTCAGTGAAACAGATATACAAGAGTAAGAGAAAACAAGACAGAGACAGAGAGAGAGAGAGAGAGAGAGAGAGAGAG